>CM048052.1:1560207-1627707 GCA_026259375.1 Verasper variegatus | reverse complement strand
GACACACACACTCTAACAGATTCTCCTGGTTCCAGCAGCATCGCATCTGCACATCAATTACATTTCATTTGGGTTTTTAACGCAGCAGATAAAGGATGACATCGTGCTTTGCAGATGTTGTTTTTTGTCAACCCTTGCTCACACGGTCTTAGATAGGACGTCCTCCACCTCCTCCACCAGCTCCTCCACCTCCACCACCTCCTCCTCACCAACAGCAAGTGTTACCACGTCAAGTCATGGGTGGTCAGTTTAATTTATTTTGATCATCACTAATATGTAATGTGATAGAGAACCTGTCGTTTTTTGTATTTTTGTATCAGTTGGACAGAATGAGGCTTTTTGTCAGATTCTCTTTGGGTTCAAGGAAATTATGATGCGACTATGTGAAGATTTTAAAGACAAACAGTCAATTAATAAATAAAATAACTGTCAAAATATTTAATAATGACAATAATCGTCCCTGAACAAGTTTCTGTTGAACAAGAACTTTTACTTTTGTCTCTTTGAGAACAGACTCTTTTAACTTCAGTAGAGGAGAAAGAGGAGGACGACAAAAAGGAAAGAATAATAAAGTGACAAACAGTTCCTCATTAAAGTTGTTAAATTAAACTATAATTCAGTTGAAGTAAGAAGGTAAAATAAAAAAAACCTTAAATGATTTTTTAATAATTCTAACAACTGGCAAAAAGAATTAATAACATAGTGAGCGCACAATGAGCTTTTGTACAAAAAATGCTGCAGACGAGATTATGATTGATTAACTGATCGGCTCATTGGAAACTGTTCTCTCTCTCTCTCTCTCTCTCTCTCTCTCTCTCTCTCTCTCATCCCTTCTTTTTCCCTGTTTCTTCTATTTTGTGTTTGATTTTTCTCCAAACACAAATGTCCTTATTTACACACATGTAAATATTGACGGGATCTCATGAGCGTCCACAGTCACAGATAAATGCTAATCTGGTTTATGTCATTATTACGGGCGTGTTGAGCAACAACCTGAAAGACGGCACTTAATGTACGATAACTGAATGACAGTGCACGGTACATCTCTTGTTAATGGCTCTGACGGCACTAAAGTCACAGGTTCACGGGCACATATCAGTCTTTAAACAATGAGATTATTATCACCTGCATGTGTGATAAGACGTGTGATAGTCAGAGCAGTTAATGAAGCCGTGATAAGAGGATCTGTTATGGAGACGGGCTCCAAATGTAATGTGTTTCTGATAAGGAGCGAGTCATGACACATTTCCCAATTTATTGCTTCTCTGAGCAAATGTCACAGGAGCCGTACACTGGATTATTAGAGATGTTCTTTTAAAACCCGTAAAGATAAACGTAAATATTCTGCAGCACAGTCTCGACCTGGGATAGAAGCTGGTGAAATAAAAGGTTAAAAAACACATTCTGCTGAGTTATTCCCGCATAATGTTTGATTCTGGGACAACCGTTGTGTTTTGATGATAAGCCACTATCAAATTCCACATTATTACATGTTCTAGACATAACAAATACACACCGAGGGCCAAGGACAAGATTGCAGAGCAGGAAAAAAATGCAGACACACCCAAAGAAATAGGCGAGTGGGACACAACAACAAACACACCTATAAACAACGTGTCCAGCTCAAAGACGTAAACACACACAAACATGTAATTCAAAGCCAAACTCTACAAATCAGACGCCACACGCTGATTGGTAGTCCCATCCATCTGAAACACATCCAGTGTAATGACTGGGAGCGTGAAGGCTGCTGCTTCTTTCGTTTACTTTACCTCAATCGCTCCCTGTCGCCTCTATTCTCATCTCACCTGCTCCAGAGTTTGGAAAAACACTTTGAGCCGCGTCCAGCTGTTTGAATCTCAGCTGCTGATGAAGGGAGACGCGCACAAAGAAATGTGAGAGAGCCGCAGGTCGACGTTTGGTAAAGAAGAAGAAGAAGAAACCTGGTTTTTACGTCACCTCCTCATCCTCTCACACACACACACACACACTCACACACACACATCTCACTGTGTAAGTTGTGCAGCTCAGGAGCTCTACACACACTCACACAGACTCACACAGGAGGGGAGTGTAACTCTGGGTGAAACGTTAACCGCCTGAGTCTTTAGTAAGAAACACAACAAACCCTTTGAGAGGAAGAACTCGTCTCCTGAGTCTCTCTGGTATCTTCTACCGTTCTGATACACAGCTGCTAATGAAGGGTTGTGTGTTCAACATGCAAACCACACACACACACACACACACACACACACACACAGAGAGAGGGTGACCTATGAGGGCATTATTAGCACTGATAGCAGGGAGAATGTGAGAGGCGTCACCTATAGGGAAGGATCCAGAGATACGGATGTTCTTCTCGTTCCAGATCCACTTTTATAGCTGGGTTATCAAGCTATTGGTTAATGCTCGGCTCTGCAGCCCCAGATAAAACAGGGAGGAGGGTATTAAAAGCTCTGTTGTCAAATAAACACACAACGTACACAAGACGTGTGACGGCAACGAAGGTGGGATGTGCTGAAATGTTCCCCACAAACACACAAACAAGCAGAAACCAACAAGAATGAAAAGTGTGTTTCACACAATTAGTTCTTTTTTAAAAGTCTGACAACAAAATGGGGAACAACACGTTTTTATGTGGCTGTTTATGAGAAATGATTGCTGTTGGGGAAGGTTACATTATTGTGGAATTTGCCGTTGATGGCCCTCAGATGTGTGACTGTGATGTGGTGAGCGTTGGTGTGAGGGGAGGAGAGACCTTCAGAGCAAACACACAACTTGTTTTGCTGGAGCTCTGGAGAGGGACACACACACACACACACACACTCAGAGGGAGAGGGAGGAAAATAACCAGGGGTGAGGGGGCGAGACTGAGGCCCTCTGGCAAACATGTTTGGCTCTCTCGCAAACATCTCACTTGATAATACGGGATGAAGAGAGTCAGGCGTTTATGGCCTCGCCCTTCCAGCCAGAGGACGCACTCGGCGTGCTTAGACACACTCACACAGTCGCACACAGACAGACACTAAGCCACACAAACCACAGCCAGCTCGCTACACAAGACTCTCAGCTTTAACACTTCCAGGGACCACACACTGACTCCGTCGGTCGCACACAGCAGGGACGGATAACACACAAGCACAGAACCCTGATGCAGTTGTGAAGGAGCTGTTGGTTCAGCTGCATTGTATCGTGAGGTGTTTCGGTTATTTTGTCCACCCCTGCACAGAGCGGCGTGAGGTTCGACTCCTCGCCGAGTCCAAACCAGTGCACCACAGCCCAGCAGCCTCACCACAGTGGGAATAAACTCGGGTTCTTAGGGGTGTGTGTGTGTGTGTGTGTTTGGGGTGGAGGGGTTCACGTCTCACCAGAGTCGAACTCAGTTGAATCATGGATCTATCCAGAGGTGAGTGGACACTGCAGGGATGTGCAGAGGAGCCTCACCAGCTCCTCTCTCTGCCCACTGAGCCTCGCCACTATCTTATCTGCACTTTAATCGTGCCGACACACCCACGCTACATGCGAGCAGATAACTGGGGTTCACACAGGAAGGCGCCGGAGAGCGTGGACTGAGGAGGCTCTCTGAGATTTGGACGGTTTACGTTGAGATGGAACGTTCAGATTATTAATAGAATACAAAGCTGCAGGAACGAGGACTCAAACTAATATTTTTGTCTGCTGCAGAAAGTCAAGCTTAAAGAATATAGGAGATCATAATGTGCATGACATCAACGTCACTGCTTCAAATCTGCTGCAGAATAAAGAAAAAACTCAGTGGAAGCCAAAGAAAATCTGAGGTTTCCCACTATTTTTAAACCTAACACACACACACACACTCACACACACACACACACTCACACACACTCACACACACACTCTCACACACACACACACACACACACACACACACACACACACACACACTCACGCACACACACACACACACACACACACACACACACACACACACACTCACACACACACACACACACACACACTCACACACACACTCACACACACACACACACTCACCCCTTTCATTTCCCGTCAGACTTTGCGCGGCCAATTTTTTTTGTCAACATCTGAGCAAACTTGAAAACGACAAACAGGACTGAATTCGTTTTTCCTCTCATATATATTTATATTTTAGTTTATATATATATAGTTTTATTATTTCTTTTTCTATGTTGTTTTTTTATTTATGTGTGGAAAAGATTTTATTTTGTCTGATGCCGTCATTATTTTATAATCAATTCGTTTATCAATTAGGCCCAATGCTCATTCCTACAGTTCTCTGCCGTCGGAGTGAATAAATGTCCTCGAGCCGTCGGAGTGAGTCTGGAGCTGGAGCCTCGCGTTCACCTGCTCAGGTGAGAAACCCGCAGGTGACACGACGGAGACGTGAGCTGGTTCTTTCTCACAGGTTCAGTTATATGAGGAGAGGTGGGTTTGTTGCAGCAGATGAATCTGAGCGAGTGAGGTGTGTTTTTATCAGAGGTCAGTGTCTGGATTTCATGTAAAGAATCAGACGTTAAATGAGTTTAAATCCACATTCTGATCTGTGCATTAGATCAATTAAAACTTAGCATTTGTTCCATTTAAATTCACAGTGAATTCCAAACTAAATTGATAGGTAAAGGTTTGATTTCTTAAAATCAAATCTCCAGTGCTCGATAGCTCCTCCTGACACGAGGCTCTGCGCACGGACTGTTTCCCATTTGCAGCCAAACGCACTTGGCTTCGGTTTCTTGTGATTGCACGTGAAGAGCAGAGGCCCCTTCTCTGAAAGTCCCTGATCCAACCTGCAGCTCTGTCACCGCTCCGTGTTTCTGCGTGTGCGTGTGTGTGTGTGTGTGTGTGTGTCCGTGCACGGTGCAGGTATCTTCGCAGTGCAGCTTCTCGGAGTGTCTCAGAGGTTAAGGGCCCGTGTAGCAGCCGAAAACACTTGCACCGTGTTCTGCAGCGTTCTGCTCCCCCGCCATGTTTTATTCATCGTCTACTGGAGAATGTGCAGTTCGAGGAGAAGATGCAGTTAATTCACTTCTGCGTGTTAGTAACTGCTACTCATTATTATTAGTGTTATTATTATTTAAACTAAATTATGAAGATGCACAGGAGGCAGAAACACTGAGGTGATGTTATGACGCGTTTTAAGACTCGTTCTAGAAAAATGTGATTTAATACAAACGCACCTTTGCACACAACTTGCAGGTTTTCTGACCATGTGCTGATTTGTCTATGATAATAATAAATAAATCAAAAACAATATTTAACCTTGAGACTTTTACGGACTTAATTCTTTATAGTAACTTACTAACGACTTTATTTACGTATCTTCCCTTTGTGCAATATCTAAAATGCAACTGATATCTCGTAAATAATACTAATAGTGAAGGAAATAAATTATATTGTTCAGGACATAAGAAACTGAACCTGATCACGGGTCTGGGTTCTGTGAATATTACAGGTAAATGTGTGTGTGTTGTTAAAAACATTCACATCTTTAACTTCAGGTTTTGTTGCACAAATCTATTTCATTTTAATTTAATAATATAGAAATAATTACAGCAGTAAATAGTCGTTTATATTTTATCAGACTCTTCATTGATACAAATAATAATAACTGTGTAGCCTATAGGTAATTAATTAAATTGGTTAAATTGAAAATAATCTATTCATTAGGTAGGTAGTTGATCACTGTCTCTTTATTAATTGATTAATTAGAATTTGTATGAACTTGATAATGGTGTGTGTGTGTGTGTGTGTGTGTGTGTGTGTGTGTGTGTGTGTGTGTGTGTGCACTCACTGTTTACGGCGTGTCTGTAGCGCTGCTGGCCGCTGAGGAGGCTCTGTCCATTGATCAGCAGTATTGAATCCAGGGCTGGAGCTGAGCTTCGGCTCCCGGACACACGGCGGCGGATTGACGCGGGTTCTGTCCGCGGCCGAATCTGGACACCGAGTCGGACCCGAGATCCACGGAGACGCGAGGAGGTAAAGTTTGTGTTGGTGCGTGTCTGATTGCGCGTAAAGCTGCGGAGAGGATGAGGCGAGATGCTCGGACACTGGACCGAGGATGCGCGCGTCTGAGGGGAAGTGGTGGCACAGGGAGAGAGAGAGAGAGAGAGAGAGAGAGGGAGAGAGAGACTTTGACAACAGCAGCAGTTTGTCCTGGATTCTTCTGACGAGTCAAACTTGATAATTTAACGGAATCTGGACTTGTTCTCTCGTCTTCTCTTCACGCATCCGTCCGCCGCTCGCAGCTCTGAGGTCCTCGCTCCTCGCAACTCATCGCCCGAGAGAGAAAACAGCGCAAAGAACGACGCGACAGCAGCCGAAGGAGAAGCAAACACAAACAAACACAAAGCTACAAAACACCGGCGTCCGAGTCACGGTACCAGCGGGATGTGATCGGTGCAGAGGAGCAGCTTCTAATCACCAGTGTGCGTGTGTCACTTTCAATCTCTCCTGTGCCAACGGGCGCACTGACTGATAGAGGGAGGAGAGAAGGGAGGAGAGACAAAGAGAGGGAGGGAGGGAGGAGAGGAGGGAGAGGGGGCGTCAGTAAAGTCATCTGAAAGCCTTTTGTGGGACGGATCTCACTTATAGGACGAATAGAAATGATATTAAAGCGTCCGAGAAAACTTTATTTCCAATTTCTATACCCAAATAATCACTTTTACGCACGAATCGTGGATGACTTGGTTCCGACGACACGAGGTTTCCCCTGCGGCACAAGCATCTATATAATAAACATCTAAATGATCTCTGAGGGAATCTTCTCCTCGTCTTCAGGAGACTTTGACATAGAAGAGTTTCTCTTCTGTTAATAGATAATTCCACAAGTTATCGCCGCGCTATCAGCGCTGCAGCTTCCCTCTAATCCTCGGACATGTCAGAACCATCCCACAGATAATACGCACAAGTTGAAGTCCACGCGCTGATGCGTGTTAATAAGTAGCCTAATAATACGTCCCCGTGCGTGTGTTCCTCTCCCGAGATGCCCCGCGTCACTGTGGCATCCCAGTTAATGATAAACCCGCCACTTGATAGACAGATGTCACCGCGTGGTGGCTGCGGGGTAAGGAAGCCACCGAGGCTCAAATGCAAAGTGATTTCTGGACGCACGATAACATTTGAATTGAAAAAATGTCAAGTGCAAGAATCTGGGTCTTTTTCCTTCATCGCTTTCTTCCTCTCTGGTGCTTTGGTTGTTAAAGGTTTATTTGTCTTTTAAAAAGTGGTTTCTGCTTGTTGTTAATATTAAAAATGGAGTCCAACAGTAATAATGAACCTTATGAAAGCTCTGAATTCCAGAGGCTGAGATTCCCACCGATGCAGCTGTGGCACGAGTCTTACTTCATCCACATTTTAACACGAGCATGCGCAACCCTGCAGCTGAATTGAGCAACACGAAGCCACAGGTTTGCAACATGTGCGACACTGTCATCGTGCGTAAAGTGCGTCCAAGTGTGTGTTAGTGCGCAGTGTTCCCGGAGCCTCGTGCTGGTTTGTGTGAGAGGAACCGGATGGATTACTGCTCGCTCCCGTGGCCTCTGGATGAGGCGCCACCGTGACCCGCGCCATGGATGGAGCCGTGCGCGCGTAAAATCTTTCCAGGAAAGAGAAGCGAGGCCTGATGTTATTACTTTCTGGGAGTTTGGTCTTTTTGAGCCAAAGCAGGTAGATTTATTTTTAAATGATCTGTGAGAATTAAAGTTAAAGATGAATTAACCTTCACCGAGATGTAAACGTTCATCTGAGGCAGCAACAGAAAACAGTTCGGAGAGAGACTGACTCTTCATCACTTCTCCACATTCAAAACGTTATTCTCATCTTCATCACTGACACTGGAATTAAATGTCACTGTGGAACAAACACGTGTTTCACTGACACCTGAAGCTCCAGTGAGAGTCAGTGCGTCAGTATCACCAGACGTGATTAAAGGTGATGATGAAGATGATGAAGATGAGGCTGTTGTGGTGTCTTCTTCGTGACAGAGATCGTGACAGAGATCGTGACAGAGATCGTTGAGATTTCCTATAAACGCTGAATGTGTTAAATTGAACTCTGAGGTTTAATGTCTCTGCTGCACTTTATTTTCCTTCCACCGTGACAGACTCGTTCAAATCCATTTAAAGCTTTTATTTCTCAGCCTCTGAAACTCACAGAGTCAAGCTCCAAACTTTCTTTAAATTCATTTCATCCATTACAAACAATTATCTGTGAACACACATATTTCGTTGTGTAGTTAAGTTGCCTTGTTCTTTAAATGTGTGACGGTGAGAGGAGTATCATGCGTGAGCTTACACTTTAATGTATTTCTGCTAAATCCATGTGTAGTCAAGGAAATGGTTCTTGTGGATTAAATATTTAATCGCTTTGGTTGTAATGGCGGAGAAGAGTCGTGGATGCAGATCTGAGGTTCAACAACTAGAATCATCAAGAAAATAAATAAATATGAATAATAAATTAATGTTTAAATATTTAAAACCTTTCTCTCACATTAGGAGAAAAATAAATAAAGTCTAGCCTCGTTTTGTCGAGTTAAATTCTTATTTATTTGGGAGGTGATGTTGCGTTTATCCACAGAAACGTCTTTTTACGCATCGTGCCGCGTCCTGCTGGAGTCATGCGGCTGCAGCGGGCGTCGTGAATTATTGAAGCCTGACAGGGAAGCGTTAGCCTGCGGATCTTCTCCGCTGCATCACTCACACACAGCTCGCTCCCTCCGTCTATTTTCCATTTCTTGGGGAACTGGGAATCTTGGAACGAGACCAAACATGCGTTAAAGTCTCCGAGACGCAGCGAGGAGGATGAAATATTGATCCCTGCAATAACCCCGATGGAAAACGAATTCAGAGGATGGTCCCCTCAAAGCCCGTGTAAAACACGGTGTGTGTGTGTGTGTGTGTGTGTGTGTGTGTGTGTGTGTGTGTGTGTGTGTGTGTGTTCCTGATCACCCCCTCTGAGCACCACCTACCTCCCACCCCACCTTTCCAGAGAAAGAAAGAAAGAAGGGGAAAGAATAACGTGCTTTTATTTATCTCACATCCAGGGAGCAGAGTCATTTATAGAGAGTGATGTTGTGATTTTAAACAGAACAGACCTCCGGCACAAAACTCATTTCATATTCAACAAGTCAGCACAATCACACGCGTCTGGCCTGGATCAGGCAGGAACACAGGAAACACGAGTAAATAACAAGAGTGTGTTTGTTCGAGACACGAAGTGAAAGTGAACTCAACTAAATGTGCTCACTTTTTAATACAATAAATTAATTTAAATTATATAACTCAGATTCTCTGGATCAAAAAAATCATGTTGGTGTTTGGATGGTTGTCTCATGGTGTGTGTGTGTGTGTGTGTGTGTGTGTGTGTGTGCAAACAGCGCGGCTGTGTGGCGAAGACACATAAAACCAAAGACGAGGCCAAGAAACAAACTCTTTTCATTAAACACATAAAGAGTTTTGTCAAAGTTTTATGGATAAACTCAGTTTTATTCAACAGTTTCTCCTGCAGAGTGGATCTGATGCAAAATCGTTCCGAGGCTGAACTTAAGCTGCAAGTTTATTCAAATAAAACTAATTTATATCTGTTAGAAATATAAATACATATAATAGGTGCAGCTCACAGAAAAACACTATTTTACGATATTGCCTTGTGAAAAAGTGTTTTAAAGTGAATTATTAATGTTTTAATACGAGTTCTAATGTATTCTCTATCATCTCTTATTTTATAAACATGATGCAAAGAAAGAAAGGAACTTATTGATTCAGTCTTTCTCAGCTCGTTTCTGCTGGTTTCACTTTCCTCTCACACACAAACCATCATTTATTCATGTGACTGAGTTTGAACTGGAAATTACCTGAAAAGCCAAAACGTAACGTAAAGTGAGTCGAGACCAAAACACTTGAAATCACAACAACCTGGAAACTCAGATGCACAATAAACGTTTGTCATAAATAACAGAAATGTCACTAAACTGAGACTAATAGAATTATAGTAGTTGCCTATTGTAGAATTATTAGCCTGATTAAAATCAATAAAATCCCACCGAATAATTTGATTCTCCAACCAATAATAATTATAACAGTAATTTCTTTAACTTTAATTATACAGCACTTTTCAAAACAAAGTTACAAAGTTAAAACAAGATAAATAATAATAGTAATAACAGTAATGATAATAATAGTAATAGGCTCAAAATAATCTTTAAAAATGGAAATTACCCACCTTATTATTATTATTATTATTATTATTATTATTATTATTATTATTATTATTATTATTATTATTATTATTCCCGGTTACTCGCTCCTGACTGGGACAAACGTTTTTTAATTCCTGCGTTTTTCCGCTAAATTAACGCGCCATGTTCAGAATCAGCTCTAATTGGAATCGAAAGTAACGAACGGGGAACGAACCACTGGGCGCGTGACACGAAACAGACGAATCCACAGAACTAGAGTCTAAATAAATACATATTTCAGCAGAACACCTATTTCCACAGTGTTTGTCGTTGGCCTGATTGCGGTGAGAAGAAAACAATGCAAAATGAAAACGTGGAAGTTGAAACGTTTCTGTAATTCAGCTGCAGTTTTCATTCTGTTGAAGTGAAGATGTAACTTTTGCTCTGATCTTATGAATGTGATGTGAATTCGTCTCTAACGCTAAAGAGCAAATGGCTTGTTTTGAAAGGATGTATCTCGTTTCCCTGCAGGATTCATTTGACTTCTAGCGCCGCACGTTCAGGACCCTTTTCTAAATTGCTTCCATGCAGAGGTCACGACTCTGATCCATTATTTCTGCTTCTCCCCATTTCTCACCACGATTCACGTCTTACTCTGAAACAGCCGAGAAAACAGCCACACGTCGCCAGGCCTCAGTGCGACTGATTCAATAAAGATTCTATGTAATAATACACATAATCATTTTATAATAATATATGTATAATTGGTATTTGTGCCAATATAAACCATATTTTATTTATTATGAAAAGGGATTGGTACCCATCAACAATTAATTAAAGCTATATTCTTGAAAAATATAAACATATCAATATATATTAAAGTCTCAGGTTTATTCATCAACCAAATTTATCTTGTGTGTCAAATGTAAATCTTTACATTTATTTAATTTACCATCATATAAAAATACACAATTTAAAAGTTCTTTGCAGTCGAAAGTCTTTATAATGAGATAATAAATTATTCACTTAAATTTATTTAGAAGCCTTTATTATTATTATTATTATTATTATTATTAGTATTAGTAGTAGTAGTAGTAGTAGTATTTGTAGTATAGTAGTAGTAGTAGAAGTTGTTGTTGGAGTAGGAATGGTAGGAAAGGTTAGTGGTTGCCAGGTTGTCAATCATCCCTGACTAATTGGATCTTGAGGAAAAGAGATGTGGAACAAAACCCATCAATTTAAAAACATGTAAAACTTATTTAAACTTGTACTGACGATTAAAAACATGTATATTCCATTATTACAAAGTTGAGAGAATAAAACACTGACCTAGGGGAGTTTCCCACAACCTGGCAACCCCCACGTTTGTTCTGATTGGATTAAAACTGATATAAAACACTTGATCAGTGGTAGTTAAGTAGAAAGTTGTTCCACTTTGTCACATTTAATCCCGTTTTCCTGCTTGTTCTGATTGATTCACTGAGCAGAGAAGGAGAGAATAATCAGTCTCGAATCTGATTTGTGACACAAATGTTCAGGAATGTGAATCGAGTGTAAAACAAACTGTGTGAGTGTCGTTCTGTGAGCAAACTGTGTCTCAGCAGCTGAAACGTCCTCCTGCGGCTCCGCTCCTCCACGTCTGAACCCTGACGTGCAACACACTGGATTGCTTTCCCTGCTGGTGAAACCCGTGGCCCTCGGCCCCTGCCCGCTCGGTTTCCTCCTTCTCCCTCAATGAGTTCTTACCTGAAATCAAATCCGCCTGCTTAACGAGGGGCTGAGGCCGAGGGAGGCAGTTGTGAGCGTCAGCACTCTGCACTATGTCATCGGGCACAAGTATTTGACAGTTGGAATTATCTGTAAATACTTCATTAAACTGTGTATGAGTTCTCCTCTTGTGCTCACGGCCCCGGCCCCGGCAAGATTTACAAATGATAACGTAAACACTTTGGAAAAAAACAAGAAAGAGAAATTCAATTCTCATTGGAGAAGAATTGGAGAGAGACGGAGTGGGGGGGGAGAGAGAATGTGATGGGGGGAGCAACAAACCAGCGGAGGTCTGGGTAATGAGGTTTGGAAAGTGTGTTCAGCGTTTGGGGGCCAGGGTTTACTTGACCTGCCAGGGGGATTGTCTTCCAACAGGGACCCCGTGCCAGACGCTGAGCCGAGCCGAGCTGCGGGGGCCTCACAACCCGACTACCTGTGGAACCTGTGAAGCAACTGTGGAGTTTCTTCACAGACAAACGGGGTCAGTTCCTCCTGCAGCTCGGCCCCTGACGCTCCCTGACTCTCTCTCCCTGCCAGCTGACTGTTTACAGCATGAACTCTTTCCTCTTCAGTCGCCTCACGGGCAGGACGCTCTGCACAGAGCCTCTCGGATCGCTCCGGCTGCAGTGACACACCACAACGTCTCCAGAAATCAACTCGGTTCCACTCCTGCTCACCTCCCTGACACAGTCACCTTGGCAAACACTCTCCCACGTCAGGCTGTCTGCACTAATAACCAGAGCCTGTTGCAGCTCCTGTCAGGAGCAGGCTGATGTTTGGAGGAGATGGAAACTGATACGGTTTGAAAGTGGAGCGAGTAGGAGGTGGACGAGGGGGTGAAGAGAAAGAGAGAGAGCCTCTATGTGTTCACGAAGGTCACAGGTGATGCTGAGGAAACGGTAAAGTACCGGTACACGAGAACCAGGACGAGACGGACACACACATTTACATGAATCCTACCGTGAAGCCTGAAGGTCCCCGGAGGTTTCCTGGACACGTGTCGTCCGCGGTCGACGGCGGCGTCACAGATTTCCTCAAACATCTCAACCCCCAACCGGGACACGGACGAGCCGACGGCCTTGTGGGTAAACAAGGGTGCAGGGATATAGTGCATGGTTTCACTTTGCAGCCCCCCCCCACCCCACCCTAGGTGGGCGGAGTCCTATGCATTCAGAGTAGATGTCAATCATTTACTGTCAGACACCAATGAGGAAGCTTTTGTCTCCCAGAGTAAATCCCTTTGATTGGTCCAAAGAGAGTCAATGATTGAAAACATGCATTGAGGGACACCCATGTTGGCCCGAGCACTCAGTGTGTGTGTGTGTGTGTGTGTGTGTGTGTGTGTGTGTGTGTGTCGCTGTCAGAGCAGTAACGATCTGGCCGGGCCGTGTGGAGGCTGCGGGGTCAGAGGTCACCTCCCCGCTGTGATCTTGTGTTTGTTATTGCTTTGCTGCCCTTGGACGGGTTAACATAGCACACACTGCATCAGCTGGTCCGTGCACTTCCTCTGACACACACACACACACACACACGCTGGCAGACGGGGCTCGGTCACCGGCCTGCGAGGCGTCTGAGGGTCACTTCCACATGTGTTGATGGGCTCTGAGTGAACTAATCTAAACTGGTGAAATGTTATATCCTCGCTGCAGGGAGGACAGAAGCCTGAGCGGCCCCACGCCACCGCCGCTCGCTTCATCCTCTAATGTGCAGGGGAACAAGCGTGCAGAGAGGTGGACACGCGTGTTACTGTGGAGCTCGGAGCGTTTACTGCTTCAGGGATTCAAACTGACCTTGACTGTTTGAGCTTTAAGGTTTGTTTTTTGGGATTGCACTTTCATTTTTGACGTCTTTTAATATTTGGCAGAAAACTTTAGTTTTTCAACTTGAGCAGGAGCTGGGGGGGGGGGGGCAGAATGTGTGGAATATAAAAAGATGATATCTCTGGTTCTGCTGCTTTAAAAAAAGACGAACTATCCATCATGAGTCAGAGGATGAATCCCAAGGGATTGAAACTTAAGCTGTTTTCAGTCGTGGAAATGTCCAGAGAGTTTGGCCCGGACAGGAAAATGTGGGGAACGTTTAGGCGAGGGGCGGAGCCTGTAGAGCAGCAGGACATGACGTATCATTCTGCTGTGGAAAGATCAGTGTTGTTGTTCACAGCTCATCCACACCAGCATCGGCCCTCGTCACCAAAAGATCTGGAACCTCCTCGTGTTTCCAAGTTGACGTCTTCTCCGCGTCCGGCTCGTGTCGGCTGCTGCAGCAGAGTTTAGGAGGTTAATGAGGAGAATGAAGCCAAGAAGAAAGTCAACATACCTGAAGAGTCAGTTCATCGTAGGTTTGAACAAACTGTGGCTCCAAAGATTTCAATTTAATGTCTGAAAGGTTTGAATTTATTCTACGAGTAGACAAAACATCAGAGAGGAGAAAAGCACAGATTCATCAGGGCGATAAATCAAGGAAAAGGTTGAAAATGTCCAAAGTTCACAATGTTACAGGAAGTGAAACACACCAAAACTTAATGAGTCCTTCGCTGATCCACACAACATCCAATAAGGTTCATTATAATCCGAACAGCAGTTTTTACATAATCCTTCTTAAAATCAAACATACAAACTGACGGGGGTGAAAACATCATCTCCTTGGCGGAAAAACATCTTTAATTCAAACATTAAGGAAGCAAGAATCATGCAAGTGAGTAGGATCCAACATTCCTTGGACCTGATCTATGAGGATTCAAATCAGGATATCACATCATCTTCATATCAACCTTTGTTTGTCCAATAGTGTGAATGAAACATTTCTGAGATCGATAAATAACAAACAAACGCAGACGATTCTCTTTGTCGAAGGAAAGAAAACTACACAGACGAAGTTCAGTTGACTCTTCGTGGAGAAACCGTCTCATTCCAAATAAAGAGCTGCTTTTCAAACCTGAGGCTGGAGATAGAAAGATATTAAAAACCTTTACATTTAGGATCATAATAAGTTTTTGGTTAAAAACTAGAGCTTGAAAAATATGTGTTTTTTTGGGGGGCTACTGATATTAGGGAGTAAAAACATTCTGAAACCGATAAACAAACGCAGACGAAAACACGGATCTCCCCAGCGGAGGTAATGAATATGTGTGGTTGGGTCCGGCTGTCAGTCAGCAGGAGAATATATTTTAACGGACAGGCCTTTACCCCTCCAGATACTGTGGTGCAGCCTCCTCACAGATATAATAGCAGCCACAGAAGAGGCCTGCGGAGGCCGAGTGTGTCTGAGCCAGCGGAGGTATGCTAATGGAGTCAGAGGATAGTTCTGTGTGCGTCACAGGTCTCCTCTGAGGATGGTGGTCGGCTGCCCACCCACCTCCCTGATTCTCATACTTCAAACACTCCACAAAGACCCACTAATACAGAACATGTTGGAGGGACGGAGGGCCAGAGCGCCGGACACGATGGAGAGACAAAAGAGGGTTCAGCTGCAACGTGACACTTCACCATTAGAGGTCACTACATTCCACACACTGAACCTTTAAGTAAAAGTGTTGTATAAATAACGTTGATTATAAAACGCTCTCCTCCATCTCAAACCATTTTACTGATGAATCCCATCATGCAGTGGGTTTTTGACTCTGCACACGACAGACTTAGACTTTTGTTGGTTCAGGTGAATCTTAGGAGAAGCATGCACGAGTTTATATCTGCGTCTGTGCAGAAATATGTGCACACATGCACATGCAGATACTTGAGTGTGTGTGTTTGTGTGTGTTGCTGTGAAATGAAAACAAATGGGAATCCTAAGCGAGGTGAACATGACTGATGGAGCTGCTCAGAGGGAACAGAAGCATTAGTGTGTATGGCGAGTGGTCTGGTTTAGCACATTGTGTGTGTGTGTGTGTGTGTGTGTGTGTGTGTGTGTGTGTGTGTGTGTAACAGAGGAATGAGAAAGACATGGCAGATGAGGGGATGGTGGGTTGGAGTCAGTGAAGGTCTGACATTGCCAGAACCTGCCATGTGTCATTGATTAACCGGGTACAGTTGCAATGATTTAGTTGACAAAGCATCACATTAGTGCTGCAGATCCAAGTGTGTGTGTGTGTGTGTGTGTGTGTGTGTGTGTGTGTGTGTGTGTGTGTGTGTGTGTGTGTGTGTGTGAGACGCAGGGAAAAGCCAGATACTTGCTGAGGTGCCAAAGTGATATCACTGCATTGTCTTATTTCTCACGGTGATATTTTCCCCTTTTATTACCGAGACACTGTTGAGTATGACTTCAGTACTTCTTGGAGCTGGTGCTGGCAAAATGATTCATGCAGCGAATAAAACCAAACCCAGTAAATATTAAAAGAGACAAACGGGACGGCAGCTGTTTGGCTGTTGTTTCCTTCACCCGCGTCTGGTTGCTTATTTGTCAGCAGGATTACATAAAAATTACTGAACCCATTAAGACCTGTACTTGGTGGGGGGGTCGAGCCTGGACCACAGATATACATCACAGCTGTGTAGTACTACTACACTCATAGTACTGTACTCGTCTTACATGTGTCTGTATGTGTGTAAGAGAGGTGAAAAGGCCAAGTAGACTAGACAAGAGGAAAAGTGAGGGACGGGAACAGCCGACACTTTTCTTAAACCGAAGCCGGACCTGTTTTATCTCAGTGAGAGGAGGGAGCGGGGGTCTTCACAGGGACAAGGTCAGAGCTGTGTGGACTGAGGGAGGAGGGGGGGGGGGTGTTATGAGGCTGCTGAGGGCCTGGTGGTCCGTCTGTCCGTCCCTCTCTCTGTCTGTCTGCTCCTGCTAACTGATTAGGCCATAATTTGAGGGGTGTCTTGAAGGAGCAGCCCCTGTTTTCACCGCCGCCGCCGCCACCACCCAAGGGAGGCTGGTGTAGGTGCAATAGGACCCCGAGCAAACACACACACACACACACACACACACACACTTCTGAAATGATGGATAAGCAGACATGGGGCTTGAGAACAGGAAGTGATGATTTAAACAGAGCGCCAGACGCCGGCAGCAGAGCCTCTCTCCCTCCCTCGCTCACGCTGCAGCGAGCAGGTAAACTTTGAGTCATGTTTCAAACTCACGTCGCCAGAGAAAAGTAATTTAACTTGAAGCGGCTGCAATCAATATTCCATCGAATCAACAATGGATCACGTAACCGCTCGTATGTGAAAAGCTTTGCTAGCAGCGACCGACCTACAGAGAATTATCGCCCCCGACTCTGCATTTCCTCTCAGCTTCGAGGAAATTTATTTTTTTAAGGCGTCATTCAGCTCAGTATTTTGGTTTTACTCACCACAACTTCACCAGTCTGGGTTTTGGTTTTGCTCCCGCTGCTGTCATCAATCTTGTTTTCACCCACAGACGACGGCTCTTTGCACCAGACAGGTTTCAAAGCGTCTCTGAACACCACGAGCTGCATTAACCTGTTTAAATACTGGAGTTACATTTATATAACGACACCAAATGAATGCTGCTCTTTAAAGAAAACACCTGATTCCCGAGACTCGTGAGACTGATTCTGCTTTTTGTGCTGTAAATATTAAGCTACCTCCAGCAGCGGAACCATGAGGAACCATACATTCTACACACAGAACCAAACTGAACCTACAGCTGATGATGAGGTAGAAGACGGAGGCCTCGACTTCCTGCTGCAAAAATATTGAATGTTCTAAATATAATTCTTTTCACTTTTGGATCGATTTGGAACAGACTCATTCAAACATTAATCTCCTGGTGTCAGGTCAGTTTTTATTTGGTTGTAATTACAAACTCTGTGTCCAATGAATGAATGAAAGAGCAACTCACATTAGCCTCGTCTCTGTGAGCCTTTCGTATTTGAGGAGATACAGTCAATACAACGACTGCAATTAAGGCAACGTATGATATTTATTGCTGCCGGTTTGAGGCAAAGCCGCTGATATTCCTCCAGTAAACACAGATATTAAAGCTCAGCCCTGCTTTGTTTCCCTGTGTTGTTTGGCCATCGCCATGACGCTGTGTCTGACTGCACTGTCAACAAAGCAGCCTGCAATCTCACATTAGATCAGATGCTATTAGTGCTGAGACGAGTCACTGAGCAAACACTGTCCTGCCTTTAAAACCAGGTTATCTAATCTCCTGCACAGGGATGAGCTGGACTTTGGAGTTCACCGGCAGACAGAGCAGTTTGTCCACAAGTATTGTTTGGCACGGGAATAAAACCTCAGTCCGGATCAGACGAGGCTTCATTGGTCGGCTCCTCCGGGATGGTCCTCGTTTGGAGAACGAGCTTTTACGAGCTTGGACCAGATAAGGGTGGAGTGGAGTGGAGGTCAGATAAGCGTCTGTGTGGTGCTGATGATCAGAGACGTCCCTCTGAAACAGATCGGACTCACTGGAGGCTTCTTTAAAACTTTAGGTCCACATGTTCCCTCCTCTTTTGTTAAAAGATACTTTCGTATTTTTCACATACCCATGCAGAGGTTATTACGTAACGAGGAAAGAAATCCATGAAATCCAACCAAAGCTGTAAAATATTAAAGAAAACTCAAATATGTTCAGCACCAAATTCTCTGCTCGTGTTTCCACAGACGATCTTATTGAACCTCAGCGGACTGATCGAAGAACAACGAGGGAGTTTTACACTAAAAACTAGAAGCGCACGTTAACGCCATGTTAATGAAAGTGAAAACAAATTGCTGGATCTGTCCACATATACAGATCCTGCTTCATATGTTCTTAGTTCCAAGTTAGAGTCAGTAGTTTTTGGAGTAATCCTGCAAACTAACAAACAAACGCTGAAGACCTCGGCGAAGGTAAATATCAAGAAGAGGAGCTTTACTGACTCTTTAATTAAAGGTTTTCTCGTTCATGAGAGGTTACACAGTTCAGATATTGTCGTGTTTATGAACTAAAGTTATTCCCTGGGCCCTGAATCGAGGATGACAGTAGTTTTTAGTGCAGCGGCCACAATGCTTCCATTTACAGTTGTGACCATAGAGAGGCTATAAAAGCTGAATGCATTTTACTGAAAGATCCCAGAGATTACATGATGCTTTGTGTTATAATAACTGAATCTAATCCAAACAGGGACGTCACTCTTCAGCTCATATACCTCCTCCAAGACTAAACATTAAATAAATTCAATCAAGCTGCAGCAAATTTCACACACTCACATCAGTCCTTTAAACATGTCAGACTTTTTATCAAGATCCAAGAAAGACTCTCTCACAATGTGAAATATATCACATATCACATCCCACCAACATGTTTCGTGGAAATCTGTCCTGTAGCTTTTGTGTAATCCTGCTAAAAACATGGCAAACTAAAAATAAATGTTAACTTTGGAAGAAATTAATTTGTTTTCGTGAAGTTTTGCCATCAAACACAGACTGTGGATTAACACGTGTCACAACAATCACAGAAACCACAAACTGTCACAACGTACATTTGAGCTCGTGAGAATTATTCTAATTTTTCAAAAGACGTTATCTTTGAATCTTGATTTTGGGCTGAGCTCCTCCTGTGTCACAGTTTTCTTGAAGAAGACACCTGAGCTCAGTCTGGAAAACTAAGAATCCACACACAGTGAATGTCTTTCTTTAATATTCCTAATAGTTTTGTCTCATTAGCGTCCCCACGTCTCCTGTGTCTCTCTGTCTCTTCTCCGTCATGGCTGAGTGCTGTGGTCCAGGCGGAGGCGGCTGTGTATGCGGGCTCAGCCTGGCCCGGCCTGCCCAGCGTCAGCCTAAGTGCCTCTGACAGCCCGCTGCACAGTTATTAACTGTGATCCGCCACCACAGGGCCTGGGCAACCCCGCGCCGAGGGGAGGGTCCACCAGAGGGCTCTGCTCCAAACACAAAGACGGCTTTCACCTCGCCCCCAGGCCCTGCCGCCATGTACCTTCCTGACACCCACACCCACTAATACATATTTACATCCTTTCAAATACTGGGCGTACAGTTTGTCTAATATGGCTCCATTCACGTGGGGCTGGAACTGCAGGGAATCTGCTCGGCCAACTGTCCAGACCCTGACCCATCAGGGTCTGGGTCAGGGTCAGGGTCAGGGTCAGGGTCAGGGTCAGGGTCAGGGTCAGGGTTAAGGCGCGCTCGTACAGGACAACTGTGTGGGTGGGTGTGTTTAATAAGTCAGGGCACATACATGTACAGGCAACGTGCAGCTCAGCCTCATCAGCTTTACGTTGGAATTCTGTACCGCCGACATTGTGGCTTTCATCCCTATAGGTGGTCTGCAGCAGCGCTTGTCCGGCGCTCGCCCTCCAGACACCCCTCCTCTTCCTCAGGATGTGGGAGCCGTCCATTCAAACAACAACACAACACGGGTCATTAGATGATGAAATAAATAAATGCTAGCGAGAGGGAGGCCAGGGAGAGCGAGCGAGAGACAGGAGAGGAGAGAGAGAGCGATCCATAATGACAGTTGACTATGTTTAGCCCCCAGAAAGGCATCGGGATAAACAGCAGCTCGTCCCAGCTAACAGGAGGGCTTTAAGTCGCTGAACTGAAAACCCCCAAAGCCACTTTTTCCTGCCCACACTGGCCATAATGAGAGCCCCACCATTCAATTGTTGAATAGTTGAGGCTTTTCCCTTTGAGGTGACTGGCTTTAATATAGCAACACGACATACACAGTGGAGCAGTGGACGTCCCCAGCAGGGTTCAAAGCCGCGGCGGGATAAGGATACGGCTGACATGCATTATT
Organism: Verasper variegatus; assembly: GCA_026259375.1. Classification (NCBI taxonomy): domain Eukaryota; kingdom Metazoa; phylum Chordata; class Actinopteri; order Pleuronectiformes; family Pleuronectidae; genus Verasper; species Verasper variegatus. Next base: position 1,607,054 of record CM048052.1, on the reverse strand, counting down.
CCTTACAAAAGCTGCCCTTTGTTTGCTTTATGCTCAGATCCCACAAATTGTAGGCTTTGTCCGTCAACATTTCTTATTTCGGGCAGAGTCCTTTCTTCCCCCCTCCTCACCCGCCTCCCCCGCCTCCCCCTCCCGCTGTCCTTCCTGGCCTGGGCATGTGTTGGTGCTTAGCAGCGTTGATAACCACGCACACATTTGTTGTCTGTTGAATTCGTCCCCGATGCATCTCTGCAGGGACTCGAACGGAAGGAGGCCACTCGTCGATCTTTGCCGGCGCTCGGGTAAAATTCAACCCAGATTTTTGAGGAATTCACGATGGTGACATTTTCAGTTTCCTGTCTCTGGGTTAAAGATCTCTATTTTACTATAGAAGAGTTCTCTCAGTGTTAAAGAAGCTAGAAGATCTGAATTATATTTCTACGCTGCAAAAAGCGTCTTTGACTTGATTGAGAATCCGTCTGTCCAGTCTCATAACCTTTTGCTTGATACTGAGCCAATCAGCGTCCTGCAGGGTACAAACATCAGTTATATAAGAACAGGAGAAAAGAACTGAAGAATTCTCAGTGGTTTCAGCAGCTGTGATGGACAGATGACTCAGCAGGTTAAAATTATCTTCTGTTAGTTCTGTGTAAGAATTTATTTTGCAAAATCATAAATAAATATAGCTGTAACCGCTGTAAACAGCTGTAGATGCCTCAATATTGAATTTCACATAAATATAAATTCACATAAATAATAATTATTTCCTCTTGAAGAACAATTTATTCTAATAAATCTTTGGAACAACATTTTACACATTTGTAAATGAACTGTCATGAGATTTATCATGTTCATTATGTAAAATATGATTTATTCCTTAAATATTCAATATGTAGGATTTAGAGACATCTAGTTATTAAATTTCCAATCAACAGAACATCTTTGTCTTGAGACGTATTTATTTGACTGTAGGAACTTATTGGAGCAACCAGCAGCTCCACGGACGAGGAGGTTGTAGATATAAAGGGCTCATTCGAAGATAAGATTAGTTTCAGGTGATTATACACCAATGAAATTATTGTCAATATTATATTTAATTTCTACCAAAAGATCCACACTGGACCTTTAAGGTTTAAAGAAAATGTTCAATGCCTTCTCCTATTTTAATTTCCTTTTTAGAAACTGTCCCATATAACTTTAACGACTTCATATCAAATGATAACCGAGGCGTTAATACTTGGCTTCGCCTTCCTGATTCCCAGAAGACATCGGGAAATAATGTTTTATATTTTGGGATTTCAGAAGTTGAGTCACTTGTGGGAAACGACTGTACCAGATTTATGTTCTGGCAGCGAGTGACGATCTGGTGTCGTTTTGGAGCCGAGCTCTGTTCAGGTCAGGCACCATTAACCGAGCACACTGCCGAGCCAGAGCAGGTCAAAACAGCCATTGGCGCCAACACGCACACACAGGCAAACACACACAGACACACACACACACAGGCAAACACACACAGACACACACACACACAGGCAAACACACACAGACACACACACACACACACACACACAGATTGCTCAATTAGCCCTCCTCCAGCCTGTGCCTCTCTTAACCCTGCAGCTACACTTACAGTCATTACACTCAGGGTCAAGTGTGATCCCTGTGCTTATCTGCATCAACAACTGGCAAGTGCAGGCGTTCAGGCTCATGCACTCCCACGTACATGGACCCCTGCTGAGGCTTCTGGGTAATAAAAAGTGATTTAGGGAGGGATGTGATTGAAGAGGCAATGCTGCCCTCGTGTGCCCCTCGACAACTCACACGTTCCTCACTTCTCGGAACCTCAGAAGTGACAGATCCTGATCAGACCCGTAGATCCTCATGACTTCTCTGAACAATTATCAAATTGGAGATGTGGGCCACGTCTCTGAATATATTCTTTAAATAGACACAGGACCAGTCGGCCCCCAAACCTGAACATCAAGTCAATAAAACGCCCACAGACACAAAATGGCTGCAATTCTCCATCGAGATCAAAACCCAATCTCAACATGTTAAAGAGGATTTAAACAACCTGGATCCACCCTATTACAAAATGTTAAATTACTAAAATGAGATTCACGGAAATCAATTCAGAACTTTTTGGATGAAACCTGACAGACAGGAAGTGACGACACAATCTCCTTGGTGGACAAACAACAACCAAGACATGCAAAATGAAAACAAAAATACACAAAATGACCGTGAAGACACAACATGACCTCAGAACGACCAAACGCACAACAACCTGAGGAACAAAATGACACAAAAGATGCAAAACAATGATGAAGACACAAATACTAACAGAAACATCCAAGATTACCAAAATGACACACAAATACATTAGAAACACAAAAATGACCACATGCAAAAGAACCATTGAGACACGAAACAACCACAAACAACACAAAGGATGCAAAACAACTGCAGAGAGACACAAAATGACCACAAAGAGACGGGTCTCTCATATGTCAGACGTGGTCTTTATAAACAGTCTTTAACTCGTCCGTCCATTAGTGAGAAAGTGGTCTCAGACATTAGGAGCTGGTCAGTTCCCTGAGGACGACTCAGAGATGCAGCTCTCTGACAGTTTGTGTGTGTGTGTGTGTGTGTGTGTGTTGCGGTGGCCGTTCACAGTCTGAGTCTCAGTGGTCCCGTTAACTCGCCTGTGACACAGTCAGAGGTTTTATCACAAAGCTTCTCTTCTCCGCAGCCTCGTCAGTCTGAGGACGACTGAGGGACGTGTGGTGGGCCGGGGAGGAAACTCCCTTCACCACAGGCCTGCTATCTCTGTGGGAGTTCATTATCCACACACACATCAATACACACACACACACACACACGCTACTTCTACTGTGAGATATTATCACACACGCACAGTGTTTTTAATAGTGAACAATCCAAATAAAAATCTGGATTGGGTTTTTAAATCTATTAAATCATTAGTATTTTGATATATTAAGTGTTGCTGTTTTCTTGATGTACCTTTTACTTTGTAAAGCACTTTGGTCAAACAAGTTGTTTTAAATGTCCCTTATAAATAAAGAAACCTAATTCCTATAATTTATTTTATTTCTATAAATCCATAACCAGTGTAAAATCTATGTAAGCAAGTGATGTGGATTCATTAGTTTCATCTGCAGCAGTAAGAATTAAACTCTGATAGAAGCTCTCTCCTGTACAGATCCACAGTCACACAGGGTTCCTCATGAATCCCCATCACCAGGACTCTGGTGCCGTTCACTGGTGGACTCAGGCTATGACATGTGATCGGAACGTGTAGAAACCCTTTTTTTATTTAGTCAGTCAAAAGTACATCATCCCCTAAAACACCCAGTAAAAACGGCCAAACGATTCACATTGAAGGCTGTGACGCACTCGTCCAATCGGGAGGCAGCGATGCAGTCGATGGTAAAAACAGAGAGTCCGGCCGTACTGGGAGAGAGACTCGTGGGGGAGATGGAAACCACCGCTCCTCTGAAATCACTGTGGGGGGGGGGGGGGGGGGGGGAACTCAAACACAACAGATGAGCTTTCTTCTTCTTCTCTATTTACAGAGGAGTTTTGAACAGGACTCTGACCAGAGCAAAACGACGGTTCCATCACGCAACAGCTTTAACATTCATAAAATTAATTTATAACAAAAACAAGGATCAAGTTAAAGGTTGGAAAGAAGTTTCTTCTTCTTCTTTTTCAGGAGTCGAGTTCCTGCAGCAGCAGACGTCAGGGAAGATGAGTGAGTGTCTGACTGTCGTCTCCACGGGTGACGGCGTTTGTTTGACCTCGACACGTCACTCGGATACAAACAGGATAATTGGATTTTTCAAATAAACAGAAAGGCCTTATTACAAGGTACAAGAGACGTGGCATCGTTTCCCGTTTACACACAAATGAAGCGTCTGTAATTATGCCACCGATGACGAGATTAAAAAGTAAAAACTAAATTGGGATCAATCCATCCTGAGAACAATCTGAAAAAATAATAAATACACCCTGGCCAGAATTATGGAGCGTGCTCCGGTTGATTGACGGTGTGTGTGTGTGTTTGTTGTGTGTGTGTGTGTGTGTGTGTGTGTGTGTGTGTGTGTGTGTGTGTGTGGCAGTCCAGGCTGTGTGTGTTGTTAGTATCCTTGTAGTCCATTGTAAACCTTCTGTACAGAGCCCTGCTTCAGAAGGCCGCGTATACCTGCAACAACACAATGACATTAACACATAAATATACAAACATCACGTGACATATAAAATGTGACGAATTTGACTGGATAAGTATTTATTATACTTCTGTTGAGGCAAGAAGAAGCAGCATAAGTTCACTCTCACCGTCTTTCTGCTGCTCGTCGAGCTGCGTCTGAGGAAACTCCACATCGAAGGTGATGATGAGGGAACCTCGGATGTTGATGTTGTCAAAGTTTGGCAGACCTTCTCCTTTCTTCCACATCCGAGCGCCGGGTTTCGTGATTTTGTCTCTCACTATGTGGACCTGTAGATCAGAGAGGAACAGGAACATTCAACCACACACTCCTTTTAGTTTTAATGATATGAAACTTTAAATACTGTTTTTATGAACTTTAGTTCTGTGCAGAACCTTGTGTCCGTCCAAATGTGCAATGTCCATCTCAAAGCCGACCAGAGCCTCCACCAGGGAGATGGTGACGTTGGTGTACAGGTCGTCTCCTCTGCGCTCAAACACAGGATGTCTAAAGAGAAGAGTAACACACACACGTTAGTATCTCAGTATTTTGTTCTGACACAATAGACAGTAAAGACTTGTTCGTACTTCAACACTTTGATGCGGAATCGTAGATCTCCAGGTTCGCCGTCAATGTGAGGTTCCCCTGTTATCACATGTGAGACGTTAAGACCAGACAATATAAAGAAACAACAAATAAAAATCATTTATATTAAAATCTAAGCACCTTCTCCAATGAAAGGATATTCCATTTCATCCCTCACTCCCTGTTCAATTTCTACCTCCAGGGTTCGCTCTTCATTTTCCAGCCTGTGGAAAACAGAGAAAAGAAAAACATGTGTTATGATAATAAGTTTGTAAAAGTTATTTCTTAAAAAGGTTGATAGAACTGTGATCTGCACTCAGCTGCCGGTTTATTAGGCACAGCAGCAGTAACACAAACAAAACCTCCAAAATGAACACACAGATTTTATCTATGATATCAGGGGGTGGAGCCTGACTGAGACCTTGAGGACACTGCACACGCTCACCTATTGTACTTTACAAGCTGTCAATCACACAGTGGTATCCACCCCCCCAATACAACTGGTGCTTTATGGTCTATTTGACTCTAAATGATCATAATTCACTAAATGAACATCAGATGTTTGAGGAAGACTTGAAACTAGAGACTGAGACATAAACTCCTGAATGTTACTGATGTTATGTTAAGAGTCACTCTCTATAGAAACGAGTAGTGGAGTCGCCCCCTGCTGGTAACTGGAGGGAATAAAGGTATCAGACACTTCTGCATTTGCTTCTTTTTCTGTACCCGGAGTCTACATCCTTTTTTATAACCAGTCTGTGCTTGTAATGTAAATGTAAAGTTGTGTTTTCCCAGACTTACTTTACATTGGGACACTCGTCACACACCATCTCCTGGGTCATCTGGAAGCGTCCGGGTCCGAGCTGCGTCGTCCTCATCTCCTGTCTGCAGTTACACTTCCTCTTGCCAGGAGCTTCTTTAGCGACAGGTTTGTTACGTACAACCTACGAGACAAGAGACACGATTTTAAAAAGTAAACACGGAGTTTAAATCATCAAAAATCATTTAAACAAACTTTTACAAGTGTAATTAATTACAGTTTCTGTTAAAAACTTAAAATACCTGGACATTGTTCAGTTATTAAATTGCAGGATTCTCTTCTTACCTCCACAAAATTCCCAGAGTACACCTCTTCAAGCGTGACCTCCAGGTCGAGTATGATGTCATTTCCTCTGGGGATGTTTCTGTCCTGTTGCTGCCGGTTTCCTCCGAACATGAAGCCGAAGTCCCCAAAGAAGCTGCAGAGGGAAGAGTGACAGGTTTAGACTTTTCTTTAAATACACACAGACGTGAGTAAAAAGTTTAATCTGTGGTTTGATCAACAACATTCAGTTCATGCACATTTTCATAAAGACACTTTCCATTAATTTATTTTAAAAATGACCAAAGCATCTGCATGAGTTGATGTAAGGTTTTTACTTTCTTGTCTTTAATGTGGACGTTTAACTCGACCTCACAGTCGACGTTTAGCTACGTACAGTAAACTACCCTGATGTCAGAGCTGTAGAAAACACTGTGTCCATGAAACCAACCTGGAGAAGATATCGTTGTGTGAACTGTGGTGACCTTCTTTCAGTCCGTCTTCTCCATACGCGTCGTACTGTTTCCTCTTCTCCTCGTCTGAGAGCACCTACAGACACAACCAGTCACTAAACACCACCAGATTCTACACTGTTTTTAACTCAAGTTACAGGAGCAGCTTGTGGAACCAATAACATTTGTATATTCCCAGTGAAATACAGTCGTGTACACAATAATATTGTTGTGAGGATTTGGCCTCATCATTCTGTTTCCTTCTGCAGAAACACTTCTGCTTCTGTTACCTGCTGCCTGAATATCCACCTCTGGTTTTGCATGTGAACCTCCTTCATTAACCTCAGCCAGCCTCCACTGCTGGACTCAAACATTTGGACGCCTGTCTGTCCCTTCATCTCCTCTTTCTCTATCCTGGACTCAATGTACTGACACTGGAATGATGGGGAATTATCTACTGTTGGGACACAGGGAACGATTAGAAAAGGATATTACAATTTTTCTACAACTTGAAATTGAAGAATGTCTGAGATAAAAAGTGAAACTTCGTCAAGAGTTTCTAACCAAGTCCACGTCTGTAATGATTAAACTTCAAATTCAACTTTAATCAAAGTTAAGACCTTTAAAGTATCAGGGCATAAACTTTTGACCTTTTGCAGAACATATTTCCACTAGTGCAACTGTGTTCTACCACATCATCATTCATTATGTATTTATATAGCAGCACTCACAGTACTTTAATTCCTGATGGAAATATTGCAGCAGGTGCTTCACATAAATAAATCACAAACTTTAACACAGTAAAATTATAAAGTTTAGGCCGATAAGAGTTGAATAAACGACAAAGTTTGGACACAGTAAAACATGAATAAGACCAGAATGTGACAATTTAAATTCAAGCTCAGAATGATGCACATTCACAGAGAACATTCAATATATTGTATTTGTACTGTTTTGAATTCAGTAAGGGTCCAAAAGGATTTGTTTGTGTTATTCATGTTTTACACAGCGTCCTAACTTTGGTTTGAACACAACCCTGTACAATGGTGGTAATATAATATACTATAATACAGCACAGTACAATAATACTGTTATGTAGTACATTATAGATACGTATAATATTATTATAACAGCTGGTAACATATTGAAGTGCGTTATAAAGTTTACATAATAAATCACGTCACGTTAAACAGCTGATCTGAATCCACTCCCAAAGATCCACGTCTGGCTTTGCGTAACGCCAGCAGTGCACACGCGACAGCCAATCAGATGCAGCCACACAGTCTAGTCGACCAATCACAGCGGCCGAACCGTTTCCAACAACAACCGAGAAGCCGGTACAAAAGACTTTAGTGTTTGATCCTTTGATCTGTCTCCTAATGAATGGGTTTCCTCAGTTACAGTGAAAACATGTGGTTCCATAAAGGTTCCATCCCCTCATCAGCGACATGACAACCAGCGGTCTCACCTCATACGCTGCCCCCAGGTCCGCGAACTTGTCCTGGGCTTTGGGGTCGTCCTGGTTCCGGTCCGGGTGCAGCTGCATGGCCAGCTTTCTGTAGGCCTTCTTGATGTCCCGGACCGTGGCGCTCTTACCCACCCCCAGGATCTGGTAGAAATCCCTCCTACATGGAGGAGGCAGATGACAGGGATCAGACCGGGGGAACACAGGCAGCCCCGCGAGGTTCGAACCCCATGGAGCCTGAATATGTTGACGTTTTGGTAAATGGAGTGAGCCGAATTCACCATGAGTAGTTAGTGTTTGCTGTGGGTTAGTGAAATAACAGCCAGTTATCAGAGGAAGACTGTGATGTGGAGGAAAAGCAAAAAATGAGCTGGTTTCCAAGCAGGTTGCGGGGGAAGTGAAGAGCAGAGCTAGCTACGACCGGTTTAGCAATGTAAACTAGCTCCTAGCATGCTAAGCTAACAGGTCACTATAAACCTGTGCTGAACGTCTAGCAAAGAAAGAGTTGTTAGCAGTTATTAGCTTGTTGTTAGCCGAGTTAGCTTAAGTGTGTGAGTCTGCTTCCGTCCAGTCCTCACGTGTAGCCCCGGTCTGGACCAATCACAGTGGAACATGTGTACCAGCTGCACCGTGTTCGAGCCCCGAGCTCTTACCCCGCGAGCACCGCCGTGGTCACATAGAGCAGCAGCACGCACACGTTCCACAGGTTCATCCCTCTGGGCGCCATCAGATCCACGTCTTTCAAAAGGGAGCAGAGAGTCAGCGGCTGCTGAAGGTTCGAGTCCGCGGCCACACCAGCCTTCTTCCTGCTGTCAATGAAACCACGCCTAGCAGACCCGCCTCTCGGTGCAAAGCCCGCCCACTTTTAAAGAGACAGTTCCTTCGATTTTACAAACCACGGAAGAGAAAAAAATAGATGATGGATTTTATTTAAATATTTATTTTGCATTTTAAAAAATCAGTAAAATAAAATAGTGTCGCTCATCCGGTCTGACGACACTGTCTCACCAGTCCGGAGTAATTAAAAATAAATAAAGTAGAATATTATAATATGAAAATAGATGATTCTTCTCATTCTGGCATTAAGCGCGTCCCCGCGAGCTGCGCGCAACAGATGCGGGTGTAACGGCGGTAAATAGGAAGCGAAGCAGATGTGAGTCCGGATCAAGTTTAACCGCAACAGAACCGCAACGACCCGCGTCCACCACCGCACTCACCCTCCCCTATGTTCCACCGGAGCCGCTCCCTCACCGGCCACAGACACGGAGCTGCCCGCCGCCGGGACCAGGACCGAGGCTGAAAGTAAGAGAAGGGCAGCCTCTGTTAGCATCAGGGGCTAACAACAGCTAACAGCAGCTAGCAGCAGCTAACAGCTAAACTCAGGCTGCAGAGGTTAAACTGCGACAGACAGAAAACAAACCGACATGAAGCAGGTCTGTGATCGTTGTATGGGCTGTGTTATCTCGGTTAGCATGTTACTGACGTGATGAGGTCAGCAGGTGATGACATGTGCAGCCTGTTGTCATGGGAGCGTCACAGCATCTGGGACATGTCGTCACAGCTCAGTGGTTTCAGCCAGTTCAGCTGGAATAACAGTAAAATAATGACACAGCTTATCTCTGCTCTTAATTACAAACCTTAATTTAGCAACTACCAACAAGTGCTGCTGTTTCTGTTGTATATTGTGTTTCCTTTCTCTGCAGACATGGAGGCAGACAGTGTGAGCATATGGCCGCGCATGGAGCCCTTCTTACTGGGCGCCCTGCAGGTGAATACTACCAACTAATACCAACTACCATCTTTACCTGAGACTTATTCAGCTCAGTGCTGTTGTTCAGTTGGTGTAAATTTCTTGAAAATAAACAGGGTTGATGCATTTTGTAGGTGGCTCCCTCCTCCAAACTCAGCCTGCACTATCTGCGCAAGATGGCGACCTATGTGCGAGCGCGGGACGGCTGCTTCCCGGTTCTGGGCTGGCCCATGTGGAGGCACATCGCCTGTGGAAAGCTCCAGCTTCCAGAAGACCTGGCCTGGCTCTACTTTGAGACCTTTGACCTTCTCTCAGGCCACACAGTGGAGGAGAGGCTGGAGCGGGCCGAGTGTCTTTCCCAGTGCTCCTCCAAAAGTGAGCTGGACCAACAAAGGAACAAGGTGAAGGGATGACGGGGGCTGAGAGCGGCTGAATTCATGAATACGTGTGCAAATGTCTCAGTTTACCCATAATGTGATCCTATCTCATCGCCCCAGTTACCTGTTTGTATCGTGTCTTTCATGAGGGTGTGTTGTCTGCCTCAGGCTGATGTTGTAACCATGGTCTCAAATGTTAAACAGGAGCCACATATTGATATCTGACCCATTTGGGTTTTTTTACAATTCCTTTTTACTGCAGTTTTCTGTGGACACGCTGCAGTTCCTCCTCTTCCTCTACATCCAGCAGCTGAACCGTGTTTCTCTGCGCACCTCCTTGATCGGTGAAGAGTGGCCCAGTCACCGCACCCGCTCCCCCTCTCCCTCCGACCGAGAGGCCAAGACGAGCTCCCAGAACAAGGTCCCTGCAAAGTGTGAACATTATCAAGTCTAAAGCTCAAATGTCATCGTCCTGTCTCGGTTCTTTCAGATCTTCCACTCATGGTTCTGTTATTTGTCTGTTTCTGTTTGGTTTGGCAGAACTGGGACGACCAGGCTCACCTGTCGTTTGTGCAAAGTCACCTCGGTGAGATTCTGGAGCTGCTGGTTGAACCAGGACAACTGTCACAATCTGGACAGGCGCTAAGAGACTGTCAGGTCTGTGCACACACCCGTCATTGATTCAATATCTCCATGTTAGCAGCTGGGACATGCACCTAACTAACCAGTTTGGCTTGAAACAAACTGTTGAAACATTTCATGAATTGTGGTTGATTTATTTCAAATGATCTTTTGCCAGATCTCCCTGGAGGCCGTGCGGAGCCTGGGTCTGCTGCTGGAGGGCTCGGTTTCCTGCGGCAGAGCCGTTCAGCCCGTCCACCGGCTCCTGACCAAAGGACCAGTCCAGACACAAGCTGGCTACTCCACCCTCAGTCGATCCTTCTCCCTGCACACGCTGCTCTCCTGCCTCCAGCACAGCCTCACTCTCAACCCGTTTGGAATCACCGCCTGCCTGCGCTCTGGCAAGAAACTGGCCTGGGCTCAACAAGGTATCCTGTCCTCTGCACTTAGGTTTTTTTATTGCAGTTAGAGAGACAACTTGTCTATAAGGAAAGTATTCAAAATCTGTAATAAGGTTTTTGTATGTATCACTCTTTCAGTGCATTTCTTTGATGGTCTCTGTTTGTCCGTTCTAGTGGAGGGGGCCATGAAGAGAGCCAAAATAGCCAGGAACACCCACACGGCTCCTCCGGGCAGTAAGATGGTGCTGATGTCCCAGGTCTTCAAACAGACTCTCGCTAAAACCTCCGACAAGCTGACGGGTGCCAACATCAAAATCCATAGATGCTCCGACGCCTTCATCTACCTTCTCTCGCCTCTCAGGTAAAAATAGCTTCTGTGGATACGTGATGCATCTTGGAATTTCTGGGGGGGACACGGTTCATTTATCATCGTTTTTGTCCTTCAGATCTGTCAGTCTGGACAAATGCCGCGACAGCTTAGTGGTTCTGGGTCCCGTGGAGACCAGCGTCCACATCCACAGCTGCCACAATGTGCGGGTGGTGTGCGTGGCGGGCCGAGTCGCTGTCGGAGCCTCCTCACGTTGCACTATCTACGCCTTGACGCCCAACCGCCCTTTGCTCCTGCCTGGAAACACAGACATTACCCTGGGACCCTTCCACACGTTCTACCCGTCCCTGGAGGATCACATGGCCAGTGTGGGACTGGCCGTGGTCCCCAACATCTGGGATCAACCCCTGCTTCTGGGCACCGAGGGCCTCGTCAACCCCGCGCTCAACACGTCGTCCAACCCGGACCCCGGCTGTTACCGGCTGCTGCCCCCGGCTGAGTTTCACGCGCTGGTTGTGCCTTTCCAGATGGAGGGCGACACGTGTGAGGTGCCCGGCGGTTTGCCTGCTCCGTATCAGGCAGCTCTCGAGGAAAAGCAGAAGAGAATACAGAACTGGCAGAAGACTGTGATGGAGGCTCGGCTGAACAAGTGAGTGACAAGTCACAACATGAAGTAGAATAAAACGCTCAATCATTCATGTATTATATATTAATCCATTATCCAGCTTATCTATGATATTTTCATTGGCAATTAGAAGGATTACACAAAAACTACTGAGCCTGGTCAGTGGAAATGAGTAGAGGGTTTGGGAATGATCCAAGAATTAAATCTTAGAGCAGATGTGGATAAATGTGCAGAATTAAGATTGTTTTCACTTTCTCTGGTGTTTCTTAGCTTTGCCAAAAAGGTTTTTGTTTTCGTCTGCGTTTGTCAGTTTGTCAGTTTGCTGGTCTGCAGGATTATGCAAAAACTACTGAACTGATTTCCATTAAATCTTGTGGAGGGGAGGGGCCTGACCCAAAGAAGAATCCATAGAAATGTCTTCACTTTCTTCAATAAGAAGAGAGAGGGTGCTAAGCCTTTGCAGAAGTAAGTTTAAAAAACCCAAGTCTGTGGTAAAGGGAGCTAAAACTGAAAAGAGAAGAATGGACAGTCTGAGGAAAGTGATGTTTTCTGAACATTAGAGCATGAAAACCTTAATAACAGTAATTAAACGATTAACCTGGATATGAGCAGAGTGTCTCCTTGAATCAGTGGAAAGTTCTAACAGAGCAGCCGTCCCAGAAATCAATAAGAAAGGGAGTTGTCCACTCAGCTCAGATATTGTGGAGCTCAGTGAGTCATTAGTGTCAGAAAACTTGCTTCAGGGGTTTTACACTCGACTGCACAGGAAACAACAGGGATTGATTTTTATGTGACAGTATTTTGAAACTACTCTCCCCCACATCGCTCCTCATCCCTGCCGTGTCACTTTGTCTCTGTAGTAACTCGTTTCTCATGTTTATCCTCCAGGGAGCAGAAGCGGCAGTTCCAGGAGTTGGTGGAAGTCAAGTTCCACGAGTGGCTCCTGGAAACGGGGAACAGGCAGGAACTGGACAGCCTCATCCCTCCTACGCTCGCCTCGCCACACGACTCCAACGGGTCCGGGTCCGACACGCTCCGAGTCAACGACACCACACATATTACAAATGGGCCGACACTGGGACAGTCGCCTATGGCTTGTTGAGTGGCTGGGCTTCTTTCATGCAGCAGGAGAATCGTACCTGTTAATGAGGGCAACACACAGAGGTCACGTGTAGCGTTGGTGACGTCAGCAGCGCCTGTTTGAATCAAGTATTATTGTACAGGGAGTTTGTGATTATTACTCAGGCAGCTCTGTAGCTCCTGCATCAACTTGCATCGCACTCAGTCTTGAGTGTAAAGCTGGTAAATGCTGCTTTTCAAGAAAAGGCAGCTGCTGTGAGTTGGACGTGAGTCGAGTCGAGGAGGGCGTGGAGCGGCATGTGGTTAAACAAGAGGACGAGCACGCGTCTTTTAAGGGACAGTTTGGAAATGTTTGCTGTGACGTTTTAGAGACAGAAAATCTAAATTTGGTCAAATAAGTGTGAGCAGGAGAGGACGAGACGCAGAGTGACCCTAAATATGTTCTCCTGAATACTCCTTCAGTGTAATAATAATAATAAAAATAATAGTACTTTGACAACTGAAATCCACTCGCTGCCCTTAGTTTTTGTGTAAACTCAGTATCGTCAGATGTTGATATTAACTGAGAGAGAAGCTTCTCTCTCAGCGGTGGTGGCTGCTGCGTTAAGACGAAGCCGTGCTGATGTTCCTGAAGAACCACGAGCTCTGTCTGAAGTGACTGTTCTTCCCAAACTGTGCCCACTTATGTAAACTACTCGCTATTTTCTTTAAAATATATATTTTTCCATTAACATATGCATTAAAGGCTGGAGCACGTAGATGCTTAGTAAATTCAGCACTTTTGGGGTCGAGGATGTTAGTGAACCTACAGTTCTTAACTCAGGACATAGTATTTTTCTGTGTTGTTAGAAAAGAGGATTAATGAAGGAATATTAACATAATTTATTTTGTGTAGCTGAACCATCCGGACAGTAGAGGGTAGCTCAACAGCATCTGTAGCAGGTTGTGTTTAGGTTTTTATTTTCTTTTGGGCCACACCCCAGTTATTGCGTCAGCGGCTGTGGTTTGTGCACAATAAGAACGTGCAGCTTCCTGACAGCTGGTTTCTGCTCTGTGACTTTTCCTCTCAGTTCTTTGTTAAAACACAAATAGAAGAGTTGGCTCGTGTTTGCCATGTGAAGCGAAACCTGACAGTCACCAGATGTGCCACTAATCCTACATGTATGTTTATTTTTGGATGAATTCACAGGTATTGTTCTGTATATTTTAGCATCAGAGTGAGATTATTTTTCATAAATCTACCCTCCTTTCTCAGCATTAAACAACCTACAATCATGCTCAACCTAGTTATTACACAATGGGACACGTGACAGGTGGATGAAGGTGGACTCGGTAAAAAATATGCACTGTAAAATATTGAACTACTGTAAAATTCAAATTGCTGGGACGTGTCTTCATTTTTAAGATGAAAGTGGTAACACTGTAAAATGCCTTACATAGAATAACTGAGTGCTTCACCGTTACTGTACGAAGAGCACAATGCAGTTTAAGAAATGACAAATAAAGGTTTTGACTGAATCCAGGTGACTTCCTGCTTATTGATTTCATTCTGTCTTTTACCTTAGATTTTATATAATGACAAATTGATAAAATGATTGAGAAGTAACTAACCCTAACCCTGGTATAGAACAACTAGTTACTAGTACTTTAACTACCACACATGAACAAAGCACTAGTTTCTAGCATTAGTTTGAACAGGTGTACCTAATAAAGTGGCCACTAAGTGTATAATGAGTTTATAAACTATGTTGCATCATTATAAACAACCCAGTGATGAATATTATGCATTAAATAATAGAAATAAGTTACACAATGAACAAATATATAGTACAAATACATAGTAATTTAGTTATCGTAGAATTGATTATAACTTGATTTATTAGCAATAATTGTGAAATTTACAATAATAAATCACATATAGTGGCATTTTTCTGCAAGAGTACTTCAATACTTGTTTTGAGTATTTTTCTAGAGTAGTATTTCTGTTTCTCCTTAAAGCATCTGAGCACGTCTTCCTCCACTGAATCTGACCGCAGCCATTCATAAGGCAGAAATAAGTCATGAGTTGGCAGGTCATCGCCAGGTGGGGGCAAGCTGGTGGAGCTGGCATGTGTTGACACGGCGGGGGTGTGGTGGGACGGGGTGGACGGGGTGGACGGGGTGGGGGCACTGGATGCAGCCAGTACAGAAGTGGGGTCAATGGATGCTTACCATGCCCGGGCATTATGCCGTAATCCTTCCTCGCTTTTCTGGAAAAACTGAATAGCACTAGAATCACTGACTCAATTTTTGGATCTCATTTTCATGACAAAGCGATTGTTCCCCTTTTGCCTCCACTGTTGCTGTTTATAAACGTGGGGAAAGCGGGGCGTATAAAAGGGAGCGGCGAGGGGCCAGAGCCACATCGAGACCGCAGGGGAACCACCACCACCATCGCCTGACATCACAGAGGCTTCCCCACGCAATACATCCAAGATGGGCAGGGTGAGTGAAGACAGAGCGGGACCAGCGTCGACAGTCAGGTTCACACTGAGGCGCTTGGGTTAAATATGGCAGTGGGTTTACGTTGAAGACGTGTACGTGTCCCAATCTGCTGATATTTACATGTTCAGGTGAAACTGACCAAACTGCTGTCGACTGGTTTGTCAAGTTTTCTGCAGAAGTCGCTGTCGATGGGTTTGAAGCTGCAGGGTCTAAAGCCTGAGTTGTTGTTCCACAGATCGTCTTCTACGAGGACAAGAACTTCCAGGGCCGACGCTATGAGTGCGACAGCGACTGCTCAGATTTCCACGCCTACCTGAGCCGCTGTAACTCCATCCGGGTGGAGAGTGGGGCCTGGGTGGTGTACGAGAGGCCCAACTATATGGGCTACCAGTATGTTCTGACCAGGGGGGAGTACCCCGAGTACCAGCGCTGGATGGGACTCAACGACCGACTCAGCTCCTGCAAGAGCATCCACTTTGTAAGTCAGCCACCCTGCACTAACGTTACTCAGCTGAGCGGGTAGTGAGCTGTTAGAAACTGCACTGAGTCACGAGGGGAAAGTAAAAACCAGCGGACGAGCCTCATGCTACGACGCTAGCAGTGGCTGCAGGGCTTTGTCAATGGAGACCAATACACGGGTCAGCCTGTCTGTACGTCCAGGCTTCGGTCCAACCGACCCACAGCCTGCGGGGCAGATTCAGCAACGCTACTTTCACACAAAACAATCAATGTAGTGAGTACGAGCTGCGCTCATGTGCAGTGTTGTATCGTTTATACAATGTTGTACGATTTAAAAAGGAGTAAACAGTGAGGGATGAGTCCAATTGATGCACAGACTATAAAACCTGTGCAGAGACCAGTCAAGGTTTTGTAGTGTAGCTCTAAAGGTTCAGTGTGTAGAATTTAGTGACATCTAGAGGCGAGGATTGGTCTTGCAGCTTAATACCCCCCCAACCTGTGGTACCTTCATTTGTCACTAAAAGGTTTAATTTGTGTGTTAGAAACTATTCATTAAGTTTCTAAATGTCTAATCTGCAGGAGGTTAAAATAAAGTGTTGAACCATTCCGTTCCCATTCTATCCCAACCCCATGCACTAACCCCCCCCCCCCTCCAGACCAGTGGGATCCTGTACAAGATGCAGCTCTATGAGAGGGCAGACTTCGGGGGCCAGGCCTTCGAGGCCACAGAGGACTGTCCCTCCCTCCCAGAGAAGTTTCGCTGGAGGGAGGTCAACTCCTGCAAGGTCTTTGACGGCTGGTGGGTTTTCTACGAGCATCCCAACTACCGTGGACGCCAGTACTTCCTGGAGAAGGGAGAATACCGCAAACCGGGCGACTGGGGTGCCAGCAGTCCCACGGTCCTGTCCTTCAGGCGCTTCACTGAGTGATTTACCCTCCAGCCAAAACACGAATCTCATGTATCCATTCTGAGGTCTCGCAAATAAAAACCTGTCCAGCAAACACACTGAAGACATTTCTGTGGAGTGATATCTTTTAGACATGATGTGTCCTCAAAGGGATAGTTCACTGAAAACTCATTATCTACTCACCACTATGGTGGACGGGAGGGGGGAAGTGTTTGAGTCCACAAAACCCTTTTGGAGTTTCAGGGGTAAACAGCGTTGCAGCCAAATACAATTGAAGTAAATGATGACACCACGTCTTCAGACTGTGATGTCATCCAAGTGTCTGTAACCCCCGACGTTCAAATTCAGCTCGAATCGGCCTCAGTTTACATCAAGTGTTCAGACTAAATGAATGGACTTGTGTCCAATCCGGTGCTCGGCCCAGAGTTTTTAAACTGATTCTAGAAAAGCTTCATCCCAGGACCGGCCTGAGGTTCAGAGTGACCGGCTGGGGGTTGAAATGAGTCCCAAAGGAGAAGCAGTTTCCTCCTCCACCAATCAGGAGCAGCTCTGGTTCTTCTGAGTCTGTCAGCTCACAGCAGAAAGAGTGAAGCATCAGAGGCCACGGCACCCGGGTCTACAGAGGAACACAGGGATTCATTCATTTGACAGATTTATAAAGCTCATGAATATGAAAGAGTATTGTATAAAATATAATATACAAATTGATATATTAATAATAATATATCAAATAGTATTACTACTTGCAATACATTTATTGTGCGAGTATTGAGACACAGCCCACATCTCGATTAGATCCATACACTGTAGATATAGATGCACGATGTGTCTCCACTTTCTACCATCTACCATGTCTACTTTCATTGTTTTGTTTGGTCCATGTCCCGTCTGCTAACATGGAGGAGGCAGGGTTTATGACCTATACTCCAGCCAGCCACCAGGGGGTGATCCAGACTATTTGCCTCCTCTTATACAAGACTTCATGTCCTCCGTCTTTATTTACCGTCTGTGATCAAGTCAAATAACAGTGAACTGACCGTGTCCAGACGGAACTCCACGCTGCTCCGTGTGGCGAGGTCGATCATGACAACACCCGGTACGCCATCGGAATGCATCCAGACCCCGCCCACCACAACTAGCTTCTGTCCAATCACGTGGGCAGAATGAGAGTATCTAAAACAAAGCCAATCACATTAGATCAAACTGTGTTAAGTGTCTGTTTTAAAGTGGAAGCATCAGAGTGTTTGTGTCACATCATCAGACCTGGGGACCGGAGGGGGCTGCAGCTCTATTCTCTCCCAGGAGAATCCTCTGTCAGTGGGCCTGAGTACGACCGTGTCCCCCAGAGGAACCCCCCTTCGGTCCAGACCTCCGAACATCACCACACCTCCCTGATATGAACATGCGGAGTGGGAGTGGTGTGGCTCTGGTGCCGCTCCCTCCACTGGGATCTGTAAATTACACACAGGGACGTATAAGAAAGGACATTTACACACACATGTTGTCACATGAATGGGGGGCAAACCTCAGTCCAGTGCTGCTGGTCCAGACACAGGAAGTGGCCGTCACCCAGAACAGCGTCAGGATTCATTCTTTCCACCATAAACAAACAGAAAGTCTTTGCCTGCAGAGAAGAAAAGAGAAGCTCTTATTGAATAATGCCGTTTTCAGACGTGAACTCCGGGGGTTTGAACTTTCTTCTGAATTTGTATATTTATCTGGAGATTATCCGGAGTTCAGTACCTTTGTGACTGACGATGGCAGCAGTGTGCCTCCATCTTGGTGGAGGTGGATCACCTGTACAGAGCATCTCCTCTACACACAGTTTCACTCCGTCTAGAGGGGCAGGGGGACCACCAGGGTCCAGCAGTACTTTAAAAAGGCCTCTGGCTGGGCTGAGAGGAGAGGAGCGACCTCCGTACACCACCGCACCTCCTCCAGGACAGGACGTGACCGTGTGGTACAGTCGCACGCCTGCGAGAGGGAAACACATCAAGCTGTTCACACTGGAAGTTAAATATGTCTCATTTTACCTGCACACGTTTAACTCTTACACCAGAACATATAACCAGTAGGTGTAAAAGGCATTCAAATGTGTGATTCAAGCAGAAAACTGACTTTTTATTGATTAAATTATTTAACTTTGGCGAAAGTTTTTGTGACTTCCCTCAAAATAAGAGTGTGAAGAGCAAAAACTTTTTGTTGCAGCAAGTCCTCTCACCCAAGTCTCGTGAGGGCTCCACAGTGACGGATCTCCACCCTTCCTGCCCTCGGAGGAGGACTCGACTCACTGACCCCCTGCCCCCCCTGCTGGAGCCTCCTGTTAGCAGGAGCCGTCCTGGGCTCACTGAGGTGGAGGCCATCCCCAAACCCTCCACACAAGCAGGATCATGCTTCACACTCAGGGCTACAGGGCTCAAAGATGGGTTTACAGACGGCACTGGAGACACCGAGGGGAAGAAAAGCCAAGTCACAAGTTAGCAAATACATTCATGCAGGTTTACAGCACAAACCACAGACCAATGTGCGTTTACGCAATTGGTCTGTGAGTTTCCTGTTACCCCAGTTCCATAAAGGCTAGAGAAGCTGTGCTGGTTTAAATAAAAACAATTCTCAATGATTTATCAGTTATAGGCCCAGGTCCGGACTTAGTGACTCCATGTAAATAAATTGTTGTAAAGATGTCAAATGACTCAAAGAGGATACAAAAGGTGAAAGTAAACGTTACCTGGAGGATGTGTGAGTAAAGCCTGAGTCATACAAGAGCCCCGAGAGGCAGTGAGGATGAAGTAGTGGGAACATTTCTGGTGCCACTCCTGAGGACGGACAGACACACACACTCTGACACTTCATGTTGGACCTTCAGTGCTTTGCAGACTAAGTCAGTGATACCCTACCAACTTGGTTCACAGTAAAATGGCCACCACATTTCAACAGCTAACCTCATATTCATCAAAAGGCTCCAGGACCTCCACCCTGCGCCTCTCGTCCTCAGGAACCAGCCCCACGTAGAAGTCATTCATATCCAGACACACACACTGGTCCCAGCCCTGGGGACACAAACACAGGTTTACCCAATTCTGTCCTTTGCACTTCAACAGTCACATGACTCAGGGATAAGTCTGCATGCTGACCTTGTCCAGGAACCGGCGTCTCTGAGCGGTGGCGTCTGGGTATTGTTGAAGGGCGTGCAGAGTTGAATTCAGTTTGTGGAAATGATCTTGCATGATTGAACCAAAGGGATCATGTGGATGGATCTGCTCATACATCACAAAGAGGGACTGAGGCAGCAGCTTTGCCGCCCAACTGATGACAACATCCGACCTGGAAGACACACAACAACATGCTGCTGCTGACGAACGTTCATGTTACAGCTTCATTCAGCCACATATGGTGACATGAAAACAACTTGGGGACTTCCTAGCTGACGTCTACTTACTAATTCCACAAACAGACATTCACATGTGCTGATCTCCGTCATAACAGCAACAGAAATACAAGAATCACTTCCTCTTTCAGCAATGTGCTACACTTGCTGAGTGTTTACCATTGTGTTTCCATGTAGGTGAGAACCACTTCAGACAGAATCAGAGTGGGAACAGCCCAGTCCAACCCAGCTGCCTCCAGAGCCTCCTTCACCTGGGACTCCTCTCTGACATCCAACCCTAACAGACGGTACTGACCACTGCATACGTGCACAGCTCCTGAACACACACACACACATGCTTCTGAAATCTAACATCAACTATAGGACAAACACATTTCTTTAAAGCAAAGTAAATGACAAACCTGTAGGTGCAGGTAAATGTGGGTCTAACATCCCCCTCAGTGTAATATTAGAGGAGATGAGAGCAGTTTTACGTCGAGCGACATCAGGGAAATCCACCTCAAACACCACGACTCCGGCGAGAGCTTCATCCGCCCGCAGGCGAAAATACAACGAGTCGAAACCGGCGCCCAACGACAAAATCTAGAAGAAAGATGATGAGAGAGGAAATTCAAGACTCTTCAGAATGAAGAAAACTCCAATGACCACACGGCTTCATCCACATTTCTACGTATTTGTTCTGCTACAGATTTGCCTGGTGTTTTAGAGCCAGGAAACGCTGCTGACTCAGTTTTATTTTGAAAAGTCCAGGGCTGAATTTTAGTCTTGACGGGCAGAAACTGAAATGTTTGGAAACACAGCTGCTTGCTCAACGTATCCTTCCCCAATTCGTCAGGCTTCCATCACATGACCCCGTTATGGAGGAGAACTACAGCATCAGCCGTGGCTTGTGATACGTGTTTTCAGGCGTGTTAGTTTGGACGGAGATCAAACTGATACGGGACCAAAACGTTTCTGTGGACAGAGATTGTTTTAGTTTGAAAGCAGTGTTTTCGTGGTCGTACGGATAGAGAAATAAAACACAGTATTCTCTGAACTGACCTGTCTCTTAGGGCAGTTTTCAGTAACGTGTAGAAACCTCCTCACACACTGGTCCACAGCTCTCCAGCGCACATAGTAGCCCCTGAAGAAAATATCCAAATAATGTGTGACATTCAAATTCTAATTCTAAAGAACAACAACAACAACAGGAAATATGTTTCTAATTCACACAATGAACAGTTTAATCCAAAGAGCAACGTTAGATTACATTTCTCATTTGACTATTTTTCAAACATGCTGGACAAAAACATTCATATAGGAGAGAAATCACAGAAAGACAAATATTATTTAAATAATTACACTTTAATACTGGACCCTAATAATTCACTGAGTTCCGCTGACCTGTTGATGAGCGGGGACCTTCTGACCTCTTTGCACACAAAGTGCTGGAGGAAGTCGTCGTGGAAGTAGCCTCGCGCTGCAGCCGACACCTTGCTCACCACGCTGCTGTCGTTGGTTCCCTGCACCTGGTTCCAGCCGCAAATAAGTGTAAACAGCCAATTCCAGTAAGTATTTATTATACAAGTGACAGTAGTAATATCACACTGTAAAAGTAATCTATTACATGTAAAGATCAGTGTATGCAGAGAAATATTATATTATATTGTTATAAATGTAGTTGGATCATTGATTTAATGATGTAGCACTTCACTGCTGTCACACAAAATTAATTTTATCTTTACTTCATATTTGTTCTTTTCATCTCTGCTTCAGCGTTTTATGATTTTATATTAATTATTCCATCTTAATCTGTGTCACTCTTATTCTTTTATCTTTCCTTGTTTACCTTCAGTGTTTCCTGGTTCATTAGTAAAAGTACTTTACAGTGTGAAGGAAATACTCTGAAGTACTTGAGTACTTCGTTACATTACACCACTGAGATTACTGTAGCTTGATCTCACCGCCACGTCCCCCCCCTTCTTCTTCTTCTGTCTGCTGCTCGTTGGCATGACGACGCTCCGCATCAATCACTGACAATTAAACATGTGCGACGACTTTAGGGTTTAATTTTTACAGATTAATTATTATTACAGATCAGAGATTTTTAATGAAACAGATACAGACGCGTTTCAGTTGGATCCTGATCATTCAAACATCCGCCACATGATCAACACTTCCGACTACACACCGGCCTCCCTGCTCTCCAGCGCCCCCAGCGGCCCGGAGGCCACAACAATAAACACCTCTGTCACTGTCATTATAAATTCTCCCAAAATCAATAAATAGGAAAAAGTATTTAAATAAAAATCTTGTAAAGCTTCCAAAACATATAGGTCTTAATATAATCTTTACAATTATATATAGAAGAAAGGTATTGCTTGATATGGTCAGTTCTGTGGGAATTCAGATTTATGGATATTACATTTTTATAACACCTTTCCCCACAGTAAATTGAAGTGGGGGTGAATATGATCAGCAACAAAACAAAACAATGCACGTCACAAACAAATGTCTCCACGTTTCTCCACATAAGGAACAAATTACATCATGTCTTTCTTGAATTTCTGCAGATATTTATAAGCTGGATAAAACCTGTCAATCGTCAAAAATAAAAAGCATTTAAATACAAATCTTGTAAAGCTTTTTATTTGTATTGCTTGATGTAAATGGCCAGTTCTGTAAAATGTGGTTTTCTAGGTTGGAATTTAGATTAATGGATATAAAAAATGTATTTAAATAATAATCATATTCAATATCATTCATTTCCCTCGGAACGTGAAGTGAGCAACACGTGATCATTTACTCCACAAAGAGTGTTTCTCTGAGTTCTCCACAGAAGAACAAATCACATCAACATCTTTCTTGAATTTCTTTAATGTAAAATAATAATACATACAAACATGTATTAGTTGTATAAAACCTGTGAACCGCTTTAAATGACGTCTCAGTGAAATAATGCGGATCCTCTCCTCCAGCGCCACAATGCGTCACTCAGTGCGCATGCGCCTCTTTACAGGAAGTGTTAACGTTTCCTCCACCAGCTGATAGCGACTTGTCAACAGAGGAGGCTGCGACCCCCGCGGCTCCGAACCCCGCAACTCAGGTGAATATGAGCCCGTCGTCCACGACACGTGCGTCCGGTCAACACGCAGAAACCCGGGTTTAAATCAGGCGTCGAAATGTAAACGCTCCGATCCGGTTCGGTCTGATCCGAGCTGAGAGCCGCCGTTAGCACCGGAGATAAGAGCTGGGGGGAGATAACGGGCTTTAATGGTGTGTGATGGTGCAGGACGGACACACACACACACACACATATTCATACATGTGCTGCAGTGATGGTGTGTTACAGCCTGAGAGCAGAGCTGCTGCATCATCATCATCATCATCCTCCTCCTCATCCTCCCTGTGAAACTCTCATCATGTCTCACTGTCCATCATCAGCAGCACAGGACGATGGTGTCCACTTCTTCTTCTGCTGTCATGTGATGCCATACGCTCGATTTAGTCTCTGATAAAACCGAGGGGCGATATCACAGATACTGATACTTCATGTGTTAATGACCCCAAGACACAGACTTTATCCATTCAGCCATTATCTATAACGCTTATCCTTCTGAGGGTCAGGTGACATCGTGCGCAGCCTGGACAGGTCGCCATGGTATCACAGGGCGACAACACAGACTCACAACCATTCACACCTACAGTCAATTAAGAGCCTCTAATGAACCAAACCCCAGGCTGCATGCGACTGGACGGAGGGAGGAAGCCGGAGAAAACCCTCACAGACTCAGGGAGAACAGGCAAAGAGGCAAACACTTAAAGTGAGGCCGAGCTGGGACTAGAACCCAGAACCTTCTTGGATCAATGTGGAGCAGACCGGACAAATAACAGTTCATCAGAGTTCCCCCAAAAACAATTCAAACTTCATCTGCTAATTTCTCACTTAATAATTGTGACGACACAAACATCTTTTTATTTGTATTACTTGATATAAATACTTGATATAAGCTTTACACGATTTAGGTCCTACAGGTTTCTAGTGAGCAAATCCCAACATAAAACAAAGTAAAGAGCAATTACAGGGAGAACCGTGAGAAAGATAAAGAGAGGGACTTAAAGTTATAAAATAAATATGTACACAGATACAAGCTTCACACACAAATAATAAACTTTTAACTTAATGTATGTAAAATCCCCCGGTGCCTATTAGACTGCTCCCTGTTCGTGTGTTAGAATGAATAAATCAATAGTTATGTATTGATATTGTAAACTACAGTAGATCTGTGACGAATTATGCAAATGTCTTGATGACAAACTGTTAAACTGAAAACAGTGTCCTGCATCACTTAGTCATCTCTCCACCCGTCCATCTCTCCACCCGTCCATCTCTCCACCCGTCCATCTCTCCACCCGTCCATTTACACCTGTCGTGGTGTCGTGGACCAACACGTCCTCTTCTTCACACAGGTACAACAGGGAGAGCAGAGACGTCACCAGCGAGACACGACTTCAGACGGTCTTTTGAAGTAACGTGAGCGACATCCCAGACGCATCTGTCTCCGCTCCAGGGAGGAGGCCCCCCCCTGCCGACTCCTACGCAGGCCGGTATGAGCTCCAGAGGGAGCGGTGGCCGCACCAACGGCTCACTGCCCCAGACCAAGATCTGCCAGTTCAAGCTGGTGCTGCTGGGGGACATGGCCGTGGGCAAGTCCAGCCTGGTGCTGCGCTTCGTCAAGGGACAGTTCGATGAGTTCCAGGAGACGACCATCGGAGGTGAGGACGAAGGGGGGGGGGGGGGTGAGCAGAGGTCGGGACAAAAGGGGAAGAAGGTTGTTAATTTGGTTTGTGGTGGATCTGAGGGAACTTTTCTAATGTGAAAGTAGCAGCTCAACAGAGAAGGGACATGTTTCACGTCCTGCATTCAAAGGTTAACTTGGGTAAAAAATGATCGAATCTGTTATATTTTAGCTGCTTTTCTGGATATTAAGAGAATAATTAATAATGACATAGATATTAGGTGCACCAGCGACGTTTAGCTACTTTATAAATGACCAGGGAGCTTCATCTATATCGTTGCATGGTAGAGTAAACATTTAGAGGAACTAGTAATTAAATCAGTTGTATAGAAGTAGAGGAATAGAAGTGTAATGCTCGAGCATCCAGCTGACACCCTGCCCTCTGTCTGTCTGTGCGTCCAGCTGCTTTCCTGGCCCAGTCTGTGTGTCTAGATGACACCACAGTGAAGTTTGAGATCTGGGACACCGCCGGACAAGAGCGATACCACAGCCTGGCGCCCATGTATTACCGCGGAGCTCAGGCCGCCATCGTCGTCTTTGACATCACCAAGCCGGTACGGAGTAAACGATTCTTCAGCGACCTGTTTGTGGAGTTCTGGGCTCAAGTTATTACTCTGGATAAGTAGTACAGCTGCTTTACAAGTGTTTTATTACATATTCATGGTTTATTTCAAGCAGCTAAATCTCACAGAACCCACATTACTGAAGTCAGTAGAGTTCAAACCTCCACCGAGGCCCAACAGTCCCTTTTATGAAGCCACATTTAAATTCGCAGACACCAACATGACCTCCTTGGATTAATGTGTAACCAGCAGTTATATATTAATGTTAATATTACCCCAGTTAACTTCACAGCTCTACAGAAGCTCAGCAGGTGACAAGTCTGAGCCCTCAGTGATATAATTCATGTGATATTCACACACAGCACCAACTGTTTGTGCCTGATGTTTACACGCGTGTTGTTTTATCTGACTCTCAGTTGTTTGTTTGTGCAGGAGACGTTTGAGAGAGCCAAGGCCTGGGTGAAGGAGCTGCAGCGACAGGCCAGTCCCAACATTGTTATCGCCCTGGCTGGGAACAAGGCGGACCTGGCAGAGAAGAGACTCGTAGAGTACGAGGTAACACGCTCGTGTTCAAACCCTCATAATGGACAGGTTACAAACTGTCTGTGTTAGTAAAGGGTTCAAGTTATTATACATTATACACTGTGTCTAACAGCAGGATGCAACCAACCTTTATTTTGATAATCCATACAGCTGAATATTATCTTTAATAATAACCAGTTGACCTGCTTCTGTTTGCAGTTTTTCAAACCACTGCTGACGATCTATTTCTATTTGTTGCAGGAAGCTCAGACGTATGCTGACGACACCGGCCTGCTCTTCATGGAGACCTCGGCCAAGACGGCCATGAACGTCAACGAGCTCTTCCTGGCCATCGGTGAGAGGCAGCAGGAAAATAATCAGATGGATCCAGAAATTAGGAATGAGTCCATTTGAATTCTCTGTTCATTTTAATTTATTCTAAATATTTCACGTTTTCTTGTCACTGCAGCAAAAAAGATGCCAAAAACAGACACCCAGAACCCGACACATGCAGCGCGGCATCGCGGCGTCAACCTCCAGGACCCAGACGCTCACTCCACCCGGGCCTGCTGCGGTGGGAACTAGACCTCCACGACTCCCACCAGTACTCCCACCATCCTCACCACCACAGCCCGTCAACCCTCCCGTCTCCTGGCCCGAGGCGGGGTAACCCAGTATCTACGCACCCACTTCCCCTCCATTCATCCTCCTGTCCAAGCAGACAGATAATTTAAAAATGAGAGAATGAGGCGCGATGATTCACATCTGTGTCTCCTGAACGACTGGAAACGACGAGGGCAGGTTTAGAGACGACTGAGACAGAGAAGCGCAAAAATAAAGAATGTGGAAGACGGTGGCAAAGCCTGTTGTAGTATTTAGCACTAATAATTGTGAGTTTTCTTTTTGTTTCCACTCGGCCCTGCAACGTTTCAGTCACAGCCTTGTTTGTGTAAAAAATGCACAAACTGAGCAGCACACGCCGGCGAGTGGCTAAGACAGAAAGAAAAAAAAGGTGCAAGCATCTGTTCCTCCTGAACCAATCAGATCCCGCTGTGAATAACTCCACATATTGTATCTGAATGAGCCCATGATTCCTAAACCCTCCGTGTCCTGCCTGGCGCCCCCTGGTGTCAGTGGTACCATCCAGGGCCTCATCAGATCAGACCTAATGCACAGTTTATCCAAGAGAAGTTAATTTGTGTGTATTTGTTGTCCAGTGTTTTGACTTGACCGCTTGTAGTGATGCTCCAGTGTCTCGGAGGCACCCGGTCCACTCACACTCCTTTAGTCCAGACAGAAACTCTAACTCATGATGTGAAGCAAATGGTTATAACTCTTTTATATCTGGAGAAGCAGCAGCAGCAGGTTGTCGGGTCCGACTCGTTCACAACAACGGGGACATGTGGGGATCATTCAGGCGAGGGGCGGAGCCTGTAGAGCAGCAGGAGGCGGGACATGACGTATATATTCTGCTGTCAAAGATCAGTGTTTGGTATCTGTCGCATGTTGGAAACGTCATCAACACGTCCACTTGCTCGCTGGGACATTTTCCTGCTGTTTTCTCACGTGGACATTTTCCTGAGATTCTACCAGGGGGCTGCAGGAAAAGATCCAGAAAAATGTCTGGAGCAATTGACCAGACATTTGCTTTCTCACTTACAGCCCCTCTGGATTATTTCAGGAAAATGTGCGGACATTCAGACCTGGTATTAACATCCGATCACAAGTGGTCAGTGCTCAGTTCAGGTCTGAGACGTGTCCTGAGATCTAAACACTCAAACCACATTTGGAGGTGGTCCATTACGTCTTCTCACACTCGCACACACACACACACACACTGAAGGACGTCCTCTGACCCGCATGTTTCACAATGAACTAAAGTAATTATTATGCTTTTCAGTGACAATACTTAAATTTGTTTCTGGCCACCACCACGATATCGACAGAACAGAATTTCTATTTTTATTAAATTGATAAAATGAGATTGATTCTGCTGCTCGACTCCTCTCCACGACACACACACACACACACACACACACACACACACACACACACACACACACACACACACACACACACACACACACACACACACACACACACACACACACACACACACACACACACACACCTCAGACTAGGGAAAAATAACATCCTTTAGCCTTTGTGAACATGAATGACGTCCGTGCACGTAGAGCGGGGAAGTGAGACCCGATCACGAGCGGTCACCCTAATACCAGGTCTGAACGGGGCCAAAGACACATGTTGCATGTTTCATAAAAGACTGGTGACGTTTTGGCTGCATTTCAGTGGCTTTGCTCGAGTGCTGATGAGGAAAGATGTGATCATCGCAGGCTGCAGCTCTTAGAAACAATACAAACAGCAACAATATAAACTTGAGTGAGTGTAGGAAGTCACAGGACTTTTGTTATGTATGAGCAGGAAACCGAAAGCTGTGACTAATGATGTGTCTGTAGCAGAGAGACAAACCATCAAACGCTTAAAGTTCCTGGTCTGAATAAAGTATTAAATCTCAATTATGACAGCGAGACAGAAAATGTCCTGTAGGAGAAAATCTGCACATCTAGTTTACTCTGTTCTTCATCTGTCTCTTTTCCTCCATAGTTTAACTGATTCACTTAACTTAATACAATGCTCTTAAAACAGAGTGTGTGCTCGGTTGCTGTCTTAAAGCTTGGCTGAAGAAAGACGTAGAAGATTAAAACGCACATACACAAGAAAAAAACTAAAAACAGAAGTGCCTATTCCCAGTTTTCTTTCTCTGTGAATCCTGTTTCTTTACGTGTGGAGCTTTGTAGGCAAAGTGCAGGAAAAACCATCTCCGCCATCGGCTCGTATCATAAACCAATAACCCGGCACCCTGTCATCAGGCTCTACTGTAACGGCTTTTTGTATGGATGTAAAGATCTCGTTGAATACACTGTACGTTGTATATTATTGTCTTGATTCTAATGGAAGTGTACGTTGGCTTTAGAGCACACTTGTGAACCTGGAGTGTATCGTCTGAAGGACTAATAGATGTTATGAATTTAAACAAATACTGGTGTTCAGGAAAAATGGTTTTGTTCCGCTTTATTTTCAAAGTCATGCAAATTCTAAAAATAAAAAATATGGCAAACTAATTAAAAGTCTCAAAATTGAAGGAAACAAATATTCAAAAGATAAAATGATTAGTTTGTCCCTCCAGAGACACTAAGCGCTCATCAGCTCATCACACACAATAAATACATCTGTTCATTCTTCAGCGATCACAAGTACGTTCAGTGTTCTGTGCAATTATGACAAGTCGTTAAAAACAGGACTTGATTTCTCATCTGCACCTACAGTATGTAAAGTGTTCAATAAAGCTGTGAACGGCACTTTGCAGGATGCTTTTCTTCAGATGTGTGAAATGATTTTAAAGACTGTACGACGGCATTTATTCACTTTAAAAGAAATATTTTAATTTCACAGCCTCTTTAATCATTGCTGTTGATGTGGAAGTTACAAAATATAAAAAAATTAAACACAGAAAATCAAAAATCTGTTCTCTAAAATTTTCTTGGTCTGATTAAAATGTATAAAAAGACGATCGCATTTGAACAAATAAAGAATTTCATGGCTGTAAATGCTCTTCTGTAGAAACTACGTGCAGAAACTAACGTTTGTCATTTACAATTTACATTTCAAAGGCATTTCGAAGGATGAACCATCGAAATGTTAACCTGAGATTAGTTTTCTCATGTTTTTGGGTGTAAATGATGAAGGACAAAAATCTTAACGATTGAGCAAGAATGTGACACCTGACAACCACAGAACAGCTGATGAAAATTAATAAAATGAGGCAGTTCTAATGTTTGCCACTGACAAATTCAAATTGTTCAAAGTATCTGACGACATTACGTAAAGGATTCCTACAGAAAAGCTGCTTTATCGTCCGTTTCAGATTTTATACTGAGCGATATCGCGGCTGTTTGTGGTTAAACAAAAAGGAATTTACTCTTTTAAAATAAATCTGTAGAAAACACTTATTAGCAGCTGTGTAGTGGCTGCTGAGGAAACCTTTGTTGCTCAATTTTTGTCCCAATTGATTATTATGCTTCCATAACTCTACTTTGTATAGTTCATGTTGGAAGCTGTATAAAAAACAAGCAGTAAATACATGTCAGGTTTTACAAATCATTACAAACTAACGGAGAATTGTTCGTTCTGGGACAAATGTCGTGTGGAAGGAGTCCTCACCTTCGGCCTCCTCTCACCCTGACACACTAATCCTCACACTCCTCGTCCTCCACTGCAGCGTAGATGACCTGGTTCCTGCGTTTGATCATGGGGGTCGTGCCCCGGCTGCCGGGATTGACAGCTTCGTCACTGGTACGTTTTAAGATTCGAGCGGCGGAGTCGTCCTCTTCCCCCCCCTCGCACAGTCCTTCGCTTTCTGATCCAGAGTGAGAGCGAGCTGCAGCTGGGGTTGAGTGGGAAGGAGGTGGCAGCTTCATTAAGTCGGACAGGTTATTGGGTGACACTTTGGATTTTGGCTCTGGCAGAACCATACGGGCGGGGGTGTGGACGTCAGAGAGATCGTCTCCCTTTGCTGCCGCTTTTGACCCGTTCTCCTCCTCCTCCTCCTCCTCCTCCTCCTCCCATTCATCCTCTATGGTGATCTCATCAGGATTACAGGAGCTGGACAATCCTGAGGTGTCGGTTGGATACTCGCTCGGCTCGTCTGCGCTTCCCACACTATTCCCGTCTT
This sequence comes from Verasper variegatus, assembly GCA_026259375.1. NCBI lineage: Eukaryota > Metazoa > Chordata > Actinopteri > Pleuronectiformes > Pleuronectidae > Verasper > Verasper variegatus. The sequence goes on along the minus strand of CM048052.1, from coordinate 1,576,226 downwards.
CATCATCCTCCTCCCCTCCAGTGCTGCCCTGAAACTTCCCCACCTCACCTACCTGCCCGTCCTGGGCGTAGAGGTCCGTGAGACCTAACGTGGCACAGAGCTCTGTCGTCTGGGGGTTGGTGTTGTAGCTGGGGGCGGCGTGGTACTGGGGCTTGTTGGGGTCGTAGGCCGGCACAGTCCGGCTAAAGTTGTCTGGAATGGTGAGGTCACCGCTGAGATCCTCCATCACCTTCATCATAGCTGCTTCCGAAGCTCTGAAGTCCCACCTGGTGGAGAGAGAAGGTACACATCGTAAAACACAGCACGGATCAAAACTGTAAGCACAACTCTATCTCTTGATCCGCGTACCGTTCATGCAGGCCATTATTCTCAGGGGGGTTCCAGTGGTGAAGGGTGGTCCTCTGTAGACTGTTTGTGGCCTTCAGAATAGCAAGCCACTCTGGATCATACTCAAGACCCTCAGATGAACCCGGTCTCTCTGGAACATCCACAATCTGCAACCAAAGTCATTGCTTCAAACTATCGTCCCTGCATTTTAAATCTACTTGATCTCTGTAAATTCAACAACAGAACTCTGACCTGTAAGAACTCCCGATGGGGCAAACATTTATCCAGAGACAGGAACTTGGTTACACGTGGGGCAGCAGTACCTTTCGGCTGAAGAGAGGAGAATTCACTCAGTTGATGAAATTACAGGGGGGAATTAGACTTGTTTTTCCACGAGCTGCAGAAAGAGTGCGTCTCTCACCGGATGCTGCATAACGGCAGCAAATTTCACATGGAGATGAGCAGAGAACCAGTAGTTAGGCTGGAGGTGAGCCATGAGCTCCTCAGCCGCAGGACTTCCCAGAGTGTTTGACTCCACCTCCTGACGCAGAAACTTCTTCTTGCGCAGCAGCTCCCCCACGCTGCCGTAGTAGTAGATTCCTCGAGGCCAGTCGTGGCTCATGAAGATGTCCATGGGCATCTGGATCTTAGTGGCAAATGAAACAAAACACACTGTTTAGATACATACAGGGATGATCTTTGTGAGCACTGCACATGAGAAGAAGGTGAAACTCTATTTACCTGTTTTAATCTGAACACCTCGATGTTTCGGATGTGATACACACTTCGTAGAGTGTCAGGGTTGTACGGAGGGAATTCATGATGACCTGAAAGAGCAGGCATCATCATATCATTAAAACCCAACCTGAACATACATCAGTGTGATAACCTAAAACGACTTTGGGGAGTTGTCACGTCGTCCAGCTTCATGTACAATGTTTGATTTAAATCATTCAGACGGTCAAACAAAACTCACCTTTTCTGTAGTCACGTGATTTGAAGATTCCAGATAAGCCACCGATTCGAATCCCTTTGTAGCGAATAACACCAGCGTAACCTAGCAACATACGGTCAAATTAAAACCAACTAATATGAGAATCAACTAATATGCATACACTGAATTTAATGTACTGGTTCCTACCCAGATAATAAATGTTTGGTGCCACCCAGCCCCCGTAAGAAAGCTCCTGCATGTGGTTGGAAGCCTCGTGGTTCCCTCCGATGAAGATGGTGAGAACTGGAGCCTTCTTCTCTCCAGAGTAGTATCTGCAACAGACAGTGACCCTCACGTTGTAAACACTCTCACTCATATCTTACACTTTTTGAAACTTAAATAACCAAAGAACTGACTTGTAGAAGGTTTGCATCGTTCTGTACTTGGCCGGCACTGCCATGCACTTCATGTCTCCCTCGTTTCGCACGGCCTGGAAGTCGCCACAGCAAAGCAGCAGGTCCACCGTCACCCCTTCCTTCTTCTCCAGATAGGCGATGGTCTCATAGATCTTGTCGAGCTCCCCATGGCAACAGCCTTCTACTGCGATCTTCATGCTGCACAGACAGGTGAGCTGAGGATTCACAGAGAAAGTCACATTCACAGTGAGGCTTGGTTTGTATTCTGTGTTTAAAGGTTATCTTCTGAGGATCAGTCAGGGAACAAGTATACAACACTGGTGATGTTCTATTAGTCGACCGACAAGTTTCTCAGCAACTGATTTCATAATCAAATACTTATTGTGGTTATTTATTCAGGCAGGAATAACAAAGGTTTTCTGTTCTAACAGCTTAAATCTGAATACTTTATGCTCTTCTATGATATTAAATGTATCTGGATTGTTGATGTTAGTTGCAGCCCAACTGACAACAGAACATTAACGTAGCAGTCAATAGATTTGACGATAAAAAGTTAAGTTTACGGATGATTAAGTTAATTTATTATTGGAAATGATGATTGTTAAAATGTAAAGCTGTAGGTAGGAAAGTTTGTTCACATACATCTGTTGATTCAATAAGCAGAAACTGAAACTATATTCTTTTACGTTGTCTTATTTGTTGTCTTATAATGAATGAGTGGGTGAGTGGGGTGAACGCCCCTGTGACCCACTGAGAACCCAAAGATCGTTAAATAACACGAACACCACTTCGAACACATGGATTAGCAGAGGCGCAGCTCGTGTTGGGAGATTTTGGTTTTATTTGAAAAACGTGTTCCCACCAAGTGAAACCTGGACACATGGAGTTCGTGCTACATCCACCTAGCATTAGCACGTGTGTCAACAAGAGCTTCAGTTCACAGCTACGTGTGTGTGACTGCTCAACACAACATGCAGCAGCAAGCTAGGCTAATAGAAGGCACAACAACGTCACGTCTCCCAGTCGGAGCACAACACAACGGACACACACACACGGTGGACACTTACAGTGGAGGGCGAAGAGCCGAGGAGCGTGTGTTTCTACTCTGAAGAGCCGTGAACTCACAGGCTGGATCTAAAAATCATGTTTTCGCTGCTTTCACACATGAATTTTCCCACCTCGCGTCTGTCGCCTTATGCGCATGCGCAGAACGTCACCGGCTTATGTAAATATCAAAAGGGATACTCGGCAGCGGATTCGATCAAAATAAAAATTAAATATATCAAATTGATTTTGATTTATATTTACATGTTGTGTAGTAAATAAATACAGTGACGTCACTTCGCCTGTTTTTAAATCATTGCATAGATCTAATTATACACGGAAGCATTTGAAAACCTAATTTTAGCTGGTTTTCAATGGATCTTGTTTCTTATGTTATTTTTGTGTTAATGTTTGTGTTGTTCTGTCTCCGTGACTTTATAATTACATTGTTATGAACAACAACACTCACTCGTGTTGAATTCATTGTGGAGTTAGAAAAATGAAGCTGTGAAATCCACATTTTCACGAATTGAAGGTTGAAGCACACAAGTTCCCACAGATAAAACACGGTTATTATTTTTATTATTGTGTTTTAATAGGACGTTTGTTGTCATCCATGACCAGATGTATGTTTGTATTTTTATTTCTGTGTGGGTCGAGTTATTGTGTCGAAACAGGCTCCGGGAGACGTCACAGTTATAAACAACATTTACCTGATGGATAAACCCAGTGTGCGAGCAGCTCTCTGAATTAGCTCCCCGTGTTTTCTTCTTGTTTCCCCGCAGCTGGAAGCCACAGCCCCGCTCGCACCGGAGCCCGACACCCGGTTCTCATCCCAGCCTGACCCCGGAGCTCCGGGACCGAGCCGCACTCACTTTTTGGAGGAGCCGCTCACAGCTGCTCTGGGGGGCGGAGTGTCTGCACGGTGCTGCGCCGATTGGGGCGCTCGATCGGGGGAAGAGAGATGGCGTGTTTGCTGGAGGCCCCTCTCCGCATCAGCGTGCTGTCTGTGAGTGGCACCGCCGTAGCCGCGTTAGCATCGTGCTAACCGCAGCAGCGGGGGGTTCATTTAATCTCATCGGTCAAACCGCGGAGGTGTGCGTCCTCTGTTAGCATCAAGCTAACTTAGAGGCTTTGCAACATGTAGCACTGTGGAGCGGCGCGCCTACGTAGCGTGCGTTGAACTGTTTTCCACCCCGACTTCACCCGGGCGGGCGGGAACGCTCCGGATACCGCGAGGGGATGCGTGTGGTTAATGCCCGCCCGCCCCGCCGGTGTGTGAAGTAACTCAAATCGAACGAAAGAAGTAGCTGTCAAGTGTCACTCGGAATGAGTTAGCAGCTAAGTGCTAAGTGACAGCGCTGCCGCTACTATAATCCAAACACACACACCCCGAGTGAATAATGCATTAGTAGAAGATACGTTCCAGATGCGGTCTTTTTATTCCAACCTCCCAGTGATCGTATCATTCTACTTGCGTCCATGTGGCTTGTGAATTACACAGCAAACTTAGCGTAGTTTAGCTAGCTAACGTTAGCTTAACCACCAGCCTGTGGTTAAGCTAGCGAAGCTAACCACTCACTGGTCTCACTGGCTCTGCCAGCAGCCGGAAGCCTCGCTTCTTAGTCCCTGTGTTTGTGTTCGTTATCCCCGCAGCTGACGGTGGTCGTGAGGGGCAACTTGGCTGAAGTTAGCATGAAAATTGATTTAGAAATTGATCGTAGTCATGTTTGCAACAGTAAAACGCCCCCACATGCAGAAAGGAGACTGTTTACAATGTCTCATCGTTTATTCGTGCATTTACCAGCTGCCTTGTTTTGTGTATTACTGTGAAGCTGATCCGTGCACATGAAGGTTTGTGCATAAAGGCAGGTGCAGAATGTGCTGAGCACCATGTTGGCACCAGCAGCCTCGGCGTGTTGTCCGCCGGGTGAGGGTTACTCCTCTGGGGGTCATGTGGAAAGTTCTGGTCCAAGCTCTCAGTGATAAACAAAGTTGTCTGGTGTTGTCATGTGCAGCCACTGGGGGCCACGTGTTACACGTCCCGGTGACTGTCTATCTGCAACTTTCCATTATACTTGAGTTAAATAATCACTAATCAATGAATGGAGCATTTGTTTTGGAGAACTTTAAAAGGATAGATCACTACAAAATGAAAACTACGTCATTATCTACTCACCACTATGTAAATGGTGATTGGTTCTTCAAACGTGAAACATCTCTAAATGCCTCCATGCTGCTCCTGTGGTGCAGTAAGGAGGCATTTTATTTATATTGTGTGTTTGAAGACCTTTTACTTTTGGGTTTGGCTGCAACACTGTTTACCCCTGAAACTCCACAAGTGTTTTGTGGACTCAAACCCTTCACCCTCTGTGCACTGTACAAAGAAGCAGAGCAAAGTACAGATGGTTTTTGTCATTTTTGTCCCTTGTGTGTTACATTTGCCCTCGTGCAGGAAGTCACCGCCACTAGTCGCCATTATGTTGACCGACTGTTCGACCCCGACCCACAGAAAGTGCTGCAGGGAGTCATGTAAGTCCTGCTGATTTAATACCTACTTAAACATTGTCCTCCCATGTGCATGCAGGGATATGGTATTCAAAGACTGCTCTGGTTTACAGTAAATGGCTGCCTGTCCTTTTGCTATTTCACCATCTGGTTTACTGGAGGAGTGTGGACTTCAGCCGATGCATTTATTTATTTTCATGAAATCAGCTGGTGTTGCTGTAGGTGGTGGATTAAAATAACCTCTTTGAATGTCGCACATTGAAGTTATTCTGCGGACGACATTACTGATGGTGTTGTTGCTGCAGGGGCATGACCTCTGTGTTTACTTCTTTCATGTGACGACCTATTTCAAAATGCATTTCTATCTCGCTCCCTCTCTCTCCCCCTCCCCCCATTCACTTTCACTCTCTGTCTCGATTGCACTGACCTAGACTCTGACTATTACATCGTTATTTTTAACTTCTAAGGAGACTAGCTTAGGTTACGACTTGCACCACTCCACTAGCTGAACACCTGACTGGCTCGCCTGCCTGCTACAGCTGTACTTTTCCACTAGCCCCACTCACCTGCTATTTGATATCATCTAGGGCGCTTTGCAGTGCAGGAGAAAGGCTGGGTGGAAAAATGCAGTGAACACAAATGAACAGACTCATTCTTATTTACCAATACATATTCTCCCTCTAGCACTTTATTAGGAACACCTTTACACCTGCTTATCCATGCAGATATCCAGTTTAACAAGCATGTGGCTACAGTACAATGCACATAATCCTGCAAAATCTTTCCTTTAGCTTCAGTTAATGTTCACATCCAACTTCCAGTGAGCAGCAGTTTTGCAGATTGGACGGAACCAAAATCCTAACACTGCAGTGCATAGGCTCGCCAAAACTGGTATTTTGAAGACTAGAGAACGAAGCCTGGTCTGATGAGTCTTGATTTGTGCTAAAGCTGGTGGGGTCAGAATTTGATGGCAGCAGCATGAATGCGTGGCACTAACCTGCCTTGTGTCAACAGTCAGAGCTGCTGCTGCTGCTGCTGCTGCTGGTGATGTTTTCTTAAAACACTTTGAGCTCATAATACCATCAATCCTGGTTTGTACATCACAGCCTCCCTTAGGATTGTTCCTACTACAAATGTTTGTGAAGTTGTCTGCATGTGCTTTTATCCGTATGTGTTGTACTTGTACTGAGATGCTGCTACACTGTAATTTGAAAATAAATATACCATATGTTACAGGCTGTGATCTGCAGCGTTACCATATCAACCCTTAAAGTTTTGTTGTGCTAGTGATGCACATTTGTCACAGTTGCTTCAAATACATAATGAAGAAGGGACCTTTCATTGTGTGTGCCCACGTCTGGTTTCACAGTGACATGAAGAATGCTGTGATTGGAAACAACAAGCAGAAAGCCAATCTGATCGTCCTCGGAGCTGTGCCGAGGTTTGTCTCTGCACGATTGTTCAGTTCTTACCATCTCTCTTTCTGCTCTACACTTTCTGACCCTATGAGACAGATTTAAAATAGCATCAGAACTATCAAAAGTACACAATGTAATTTACTATCTTGTCTTTATATCTGTGTTTCTTCATTGTTTCCAGGTTACTATACCTTCTCCAGCAGAGCTCGTCCAGTCTGGAGCTGCGGACCGAGTGCGCCGTGGTGCTGGGCAGCTTGGCCATGGGCACCGAGAACAACATCAAGTCCCTGGTGGACTGTCACATCATCCCCGCCCTTCTCCAAGGTTGGGGCGGACACTCCTTCACATCTGCAGGAGGCAACAGCCTCGGTGACCCAGGTCTAATCCATCCTTTGTGTTTTGTGCTCACAGGTCTCTTGTGTCCAGACCTGATCTTCATTGAAGCAGTGTCTTCGATGCCTGAGAACGGTCTTCATCAGTCCGGTCACTCCTGTGCAGCTGCTCTACACTGTAGGTCGTCTGGACAGAGTTTCACCTGCTGAACACACGAGCCACAAAGTGATTGTGGACATAACCTTTCTGATTAGCAAGAGCTTCACTTATACAGTTGCCAGTTTGTGCACCTGAGCAGAAAAGATGGCACTTCAACAATCTGAAATATTATATATAGTATTTTATTTAGTATATTATATACACACATTTCAATGATATCACTAATACTGATTAATGTAGATTTAAAACAAGCCGATCTAACTTTTACTGAGCAGCAGCTCCTTCTGCAGCCACATGTTATGATGAATTCTGTCTTTCTAGGACCCCACTGTGATTCCCCATCTAATGTCTCTACTGAGCCGCTCACAGAGAACCCAGGAGTACATCACACAGATCTTCTCCCACTGTTGTAAGGTATTTGTTGGTATTTGGTCAAACACTGTGGAGTCCTGTGCACATGAAGCCAGACTACGATTGTTGTAGTTGTTCATATGTTTGTTTGTCTGCAGACCCCGGAGCACCAGACGGTTCTTTTCAACCACGGTGCCATCCAGAACATCGCCCCTCTCCTTATCTCACCCTCTTATAAGGTACATGGCCGCCCCTGAGTGTGTGAACAGTATTAGACAGCTTATGATAAAACCTTGTACATACTGAGATTCCTCTTTGTGTCGTCTTCTCCAACCTCACTGTCTCTGCAGGTCCGGATGCAGGCGTTAAAGTGTTTCTCAGTCCTGGCCTATGAGAACACTCAGGTCTCCATGACACTGGTGAATGGTGAGGAAGTGTCTTCTCGTCTCGCCTCATCTTGTCTCGTCTCGTCTTGTCTCATCTTGGCTCTCCTCGTCTCTTCTATTCCTGTCTGTTCTCATTAACTTCCCTTTTCAACCATGTATCTGTTTTTCCCTCAGTGCTGGTGGATGGGGAGCTGCTTTCTCAGGTATTTGTCAGAATGATGCAAAGGGATCAACCCATTGAAATGCAGCTAACAGCGGCCAAATGGTAAGTGACTTAGACCCATATGAATTATTACCCATGAATAATATGTGACTGTATTTCCTGTATAAACTTAAATGTGAAATCTTCCTTTGTCTCAGTTTAACGTACATGTGTCGAGCGGGTGCAATTAGGACAGATGACAGCTGCATCGTCCTAAAGGTTGGATTCCTGACACTATATATTATCATAATTATATAATATTAGTGACACTTTTTGAGTTACTGTAAATATGACTCTGTCTCTCACCCAGACTCTGCCGTGCTTGGTGCGGATGTGTAGTAAAGAGCATTTGCTCGAGGAGAGGGTGGAGGGTGCAGAGACGCTGGCCTACCTGATGGAGCCCGATGTGGAGCTGCAGAGGATCGCCAGCACCACCGACCACCTGGTGGCCATGTTGGCCGACTACTTTAAATACCCCAGCTCTGTGTCCGCCATCACGGACATCAAGAGGGTCAGTCACCATCTAAGTTTGGTTTGTTAGCATGCTAACTTTAGCTGATGAGCAGTAAACACAAACTACAGCTGAAGCTGAGGAGTCATTTTCAAGTATTTGGTCCTGAACAGATCGGACAAGTACCCGATGCTCGAAGCAAAGACAATCAACAAGTGATTACGACCTGATTTAGCTTCTCTGCTTGGTGTAATTTTTTGCTACAAATGTTTTCCTGCAACTACTAAATGATAAATGTCACTTTCTGTCCACTCTGTCATCTGCAGCTGGATCACGACCTGAAACACGCACACGAGCTGAGACAAGCTGCTTTCAAACTCTACGCCTCGCTCGGCTCCAACGACGAGGACATCCGTAAAAAGGTGACCTTTCTCTGGGTGTAGTTGTGTTTATGCATCAACAGTAGAATTTCATGCGTACATGTTAACTAACCCATCCTCTTCATGCAGATCACAGAGACAGAGAACATGATGGACCGGATAGTCAGTGGCCTTTCAGAATCCAGCATTAAGGTCCGCTTGGCAGCTGTCAGGTACGACATGAGGCGCTCGCCTCCCACCCGGATGATTTACATCACATTTCCCAATTCTCCTGAAACAAATATTCGTGAAACAAAGAGAACAAACTTAGTGAAAGGATATTCAAGGGCTGCTGAATAGTTTTATTAATTGATTTATTTTCTGCAGGTGTCTTCACAGTCTTTCACGATCAGTGCAGCAGCTGAGGACCAGCTTCCACGACCACGCAGTGTGGAAACCCCTCATGAAGGTCGGTGGAGAAGTCCAGTAAACACGTACTTCTATTTAGGGTTAAAGAAAAAGCTGTATTCAGATTTGTGTCACGTGACTCATTGAAGTACCAGTTCTCCGGCTGGATGTAACCTGGGGTGTGAAAATAATCAACATATCAAGTAACGCGTGTGTTTTTGTTTTGTAGCTGCTCCAGAACGCCCCAGATGAAGTCCTGGTCATGGCCTCCTCAACACTATGCAATCTACTGTTGGAGTTCTCACCCAGCAAAGAGGTACACACACACACACTCACACTCACACACACACACACACTCACACACTCACACACTCACACACACACACACACACTCACACTCACACTCACACACACACACACACGTGACTTCAGCTCATTGTGCATCTGTCTGCATCACAACTTCCCTCTCACTGATGTCATTGTGCTGTTCACCACATCAACTCACAACGTGATGTGTAAATAATGTGTCTCCACTGCCCCCGTGTGGTCAAAACAGATCAGTTATTGCCGGTTTAACATTGAGACCGTTTGTTTCTGTTCATCTGCAGCCGATCCTGGAGTCGGGGGTAATTGAGTTACTATGCAGTCTGACCCAGAGTGACAGTCCTGCACTGAGGGTCAATGGGATCTGGGCCCTGATGGTAAGAAGTGTTATTAAGAAGTATTTTCTCCACAGCCTCCTTTTACACGTTTAGGGACCAAGTGGAAATTGAATTTGTGTTTTGTGATCATGGTAAAATACATTTTCTGATTATGTCATAACAAAACGTCTGTGTGTTCAGAACATGGCGTTTCAGGCCGATCAGAAGGTGAAGGTGGAGATCGTCCGGTGTCTGGGGACAGAGCAGTTGTTCCGCCTGCTGTCCGACCCAGACACCAACGTGCTGATGAAGACCCTCGGTCTGCTGCGCAATCTGCTTTCAACGCGCCCGGTGAGACATGATCAGAGGCCCAAAGCAAGTAACAGCCAGTTTACCTTCAGCCTCAAACATCTGCACCGACAGTGTCGACTGAACAGAGTGAATCAGTGACTGGTCCAGTGTTTAATGTCCAAATTAAACTCATAGAAAATGGCCTTCTAGTGTTTTCAAAGAAAAGACCTGCAGGAGCTGAGAAGCACTTGTTGCACTGACACACGTTTCAGATCCGCTCTGCCATGAGTTCTACTTTTACAAAAGGAGGTTATGTTTGTTTGTTCATTCATTAGCAGGATTATGCAAATCATATATAGATTCCCCTGATGTCACAATTAAGATGCGTTAACTCACCTCCGCTCCAACCTTGAAGCTTCACACTTTCTCACCTGCTCTGTAGATTTGAATATTCATGAATGTGCTGAATCTGCATGAATTCTTTACAAATGAGAGAAAAGCCAGCAGCTTGCACACTGACTCTCTCCTCTCCTCTGGTGTCGTCAGCACATCGACCAGATCATGAGTTCTCACGGGAAGCAGATCATGCAGGCAGTGACCCTCATCCTGGAGGCAGAGCACAGCATAGAGGTCAAAGAACAGGTGAGCTCCTCATCAAGAAAACAACCTTCAGCTGCAATAAGAAACAACCTGCACTGCAGACCAGTTTGAACTTCTCTCATTAACATTTAAAAACAAAGAATGAAATGTTCCAATGGCAGCACTGATGAAACACAACTTTTCTCATCTGTCAGACGTTGTGCATCTTGGCCAACATCGCCGACGGCAACACGGCCAAGGATCTCATCATGACCAACGACGACATGCTCCAGAAAATCAAATACTACATGGTAATGAGCAAAATAACCTGTAGCTCACTCTTGTTCAACTGAAAGACTTTTTCTAATGTTTAAGACATATTCATTGTTTCTCTCAGGGGCATTCAAATGTGAAGCTGCAGCTCGCCGCCACCTTCTGCATCTCGAACCTGATCTGGAATGAGGAGGACGGTAAGGGTTCGGGGTCTCAAGGTTTATTCACTTTTGTTTTTATTAGATAATATATACATACAGAGACTCCTCCAGAGTGAACAAAAAGACCATTAGTCTTCTGCTCTGGATGAAAACCAGAAAGAAATGCCGATGACGGTTACTCGTTTGTAAATTGACTTAATGTCGCTCTGTGGATTCTGTGTTGTACCAGGTTCTCAGGAGCGTCAGGACAAGCTGAGGGAGATGGGCTTCGTGGACATCCTGCACAAGCTCACCCAGGCCCCTGACTCCAACCTCAGTGACAGGTGGGCCTCTACAGCAAACCATGAAAACACACAACCTTGTGGACACTGGTAATGAAGCCGGGTAGACTGACTGTGTGTGTGTCTCTCAGGGCGAAGACGGCGATGCAGCAGTACCTGGCATGACTACAGAGGGGGGAGGTCCTCTCCTGCCAGCCTCACTAACAATCGTCTGGACGGGACGGCGTTGGTTCTTTTTGTTCTGATGCACAAAGACACCTTTTCTTGGACCTGTGGCTGGCGACCGTTCACCTCCAACCCACCGTCCGGCACCACCACCTCGAACGTTCTGCTCACTCCAGACCTCTCGCTTGGAGGATCTGAGAATGTGGTTGTTGGGAAATCAACGGTTGGGAGGGTTTCACTTGTTTTTCCCTTTTTCTCCTTCCTGCAAGGATGAAGGGACATTTTTCCTTTTGAGACTTTGCGATTTAAGAATTGCCTTTTTTTTTTTCTTCTTCCTCTTTGATTGGAGAGCAGCAGCCGGACACCGGCGCCGCCGCGGTGCTTTTGGACTCCTGATCCTGGGACGTGGGTCTCAGAGAAACCGGACTAGAAGGGTTTTGACACATGAGCACGGCTGTTGGACAGCAAAGCTTCCCAGTTTTATTTTTTTTAATTTTTAACTAATAATATTAATGTTTCCTTAAGGCGTCGCAAGTAAGGACACATTTGAAAACACACAGACTGCCTATTTTGAAATTTTGGGTGTTTTTTTTGTGGATACATACCTCGTAAATATATATATATAGATATATATAGATATATATATATATATATCTATATATATATATATATATATATATATATATATATATATCTATCTATATATATAAACATAAATATATATTTTTGGATTTTTATTTTCCCCGCCCTGTCTCTTTCTCATTCGCCCTCTCTGAACCCAGGTTCTCGGTGAATCACTGAGGCCTGATTCATGAGTCTGAACTTGAACATGGTGTATGGAGGTGAAAGGAAATGTATCCCCCTAGTTTTCTTTTTCACGGTTGTGGTTCTGTGTGCACTGGAGCCGTCACGTTTGTCCAATATCCTTATGATCCCAATGGGAGATGTAGTTCCAGAGTGGATGGCGCTCGCTCTGACCCGCCCAGCTCCGAGTTCAGAGGACACAGAACAGCAGAGGTTAGAGGACGAGTGTCCTCACGCCTCTGTTGACTCTGTTCTCTGCAGCCGTCTCATTAATGTGTTCGTCTTCAGGGATAAATGAAATTCCTGAGCACCGAGGTTGTTTTTTTCTTCCTCTCTGTGTTTCGGGAAGGGAGAAGAGTGAAGAGTGGAAATGAGGAATAATGGAAGAACAATTTGAGACTGACCCCTGGAGGGTAAAAGCACTAAGAGCAGCCACAAAAGCAGAATCATGTGCGACACTGTTTCATTCCCTCTCTCATATTATTTCTTTTCCCACCAGGATCTTTCTCGAGTGTTGTTCCCTGACATTTCAAACCTTACTGAAGCTCTGATAGAATGAATGTTACCATTAAAAATATATGCAGACCTGAAGAAGGATCTCCTCTGTGACACGTGTCGTATTTCTGTGGAGCCGTCGTTCAAAAGGAGATTCGATTGGTTTCTGATTCAAATTCACACGTATTCAAAGGGTTTTAAAGAGAATTCAGTTCATCACTGAATCGGTTTCTTTGTAAATGACAGTAAATAGTGAATGTGTTTCTCACGTCTTTGTCCGACCAACATTTCAGAATCCAAAGATATTTTTACCATCATGTGACAGAAAAAAGCCTCATTTGCACATTTGAGGACGTAGAAATGAACAATTTGACTCTTTTGCTTAAAAGAAATAAGAAAATGACACATCTATTTGAAATTATTTTTCTTCCAAATTATTATTATTAGGGGCTTAAAGAGTTTCATGCAATATCTCTACCATGTCCATTTCAGACCTAATTCGAATGTTATTTTATTCAAACAGACTCATGAAATGCTGACACGCGAGTGGAGTCACAGGCGGAGCTCTTACAAAACAACACTTCTTTATTGTCGTACAGTTTGTAATCCTGGTAAAGTTTCTTTTTAAATGTAACAGTAGTCATTAATAAAATACATCTGAAACCCAGCAGCCTCCAGCCGGGCCGGCCGTCCGTTAACTCCCATCGGCCCTCGGCAGCTCACAAGCAGGCACATTCCTCATGCAAAAAGAAGCTGTGACATGCATTTGATTTAACCACCCCCCCCCCCCCCCCCCCCCCCCCCCCCAGCCTCAGAGAGAACCTGCGGGATCCGAGCTCCTCAGACGTGGACGTGAGTTCTGCTCAGTGAACCTGTGTGTGTTTCAGAGTCCGGCTCGTCCTGCGCCCTGCTCCCGTTACTGAAAATAGAAACCAGAAATCTGACTCTCTATATTACATTGTATATAACGCCGTGCACGGAGCACCTCGGCAAAGCAAAGACAGAAATGCACTGAAGTCCTGAGACCTCCAGAGTGATGCAGCCTGGGTATTGTAGCTTTCCAGCTGTAGGGTTGTGCCTCGTACCAGTGGGGGGGGGGAGAGGAGGATGCACATGATGACGTGTGTATTCCAAGATATGCTCTGTGTGTGTGTGTGTGTGTGTGTGTGTGTGTGTGTGCGTGTGTGTGCTACATAAGGATCGGGAAGGTTACACCCAGTCTGGAGTGAAACCTCAAATCATAAACCTTCCTCCTCTAGCCTTACACCTCCCAGAAGTGCAATATATTTCCTCATTGACAAAAATAGATGTAATAAATAAATACGAGATGTTAGATCGAGGTGCAGTTGTTCTCTGAATGTGTCGTCTATGGCTTCCTGGTGTAAATTTTGATCCAAATGCTGCCTGCAGTCGACAGCTGAGGGACTTTAGAGGAATGTGTTTAAATGGAGAAGGCACGAATGGCTGGATGGCTAAAGCTCAGGAGGGATGTGGGAGTTTGCTTTACAATCTGGTAGGCTGGTTGTAAACAGTCATGGTGGTGATATAAACAGTGGAATATATGTATCGGTGCTGTTCTCCTTCCAGATATCTTGCTTTTTGTCTTTGGCACATGACCCGAGCCGCTCCACTGCGGACTTCAAACTTCTTTACAGGGAAATGAACCAACTGTAACATCTTCTAACGTCGTGAGGTGCGTGTGTGTGAAGAGATGATTCCACGTGGATGAGCAGAAAACTGCAAACAGGCTCGAGAGCAGATCTGACATTCCCAGTCCCGGTGCCGGTGCTTTAGATCATCCAGCTGAGAGATCTGCCCTTTTAAAGAGGAGGAGAAATCCATGCTGGGCTTAAAGAGCAATAACTGTGGGTTAGTTATGCTGGAGGCGCCGCAGATCGATGGAAGTGGTTTAAAAAGATGTGCTCTGGTCCTGTGAGTCCCAGACGCTGCGTGGATGGACTGAAGCTACTCGAGTGTTGATACTGTGAGACGTGTTGCTGTCACTCTGATCAGCTGACATCACGTCAGGTTTCTGTCCACCTGTCCGTCCTTTCAGCGCAGCCGTCTGCTTCCTGTTGGTGTTCACTCCATCGGCCTGTCGTCACTGTCCCTGATCTGCTACTTCACCGTCACGGTTGCTCAGTTCCAGCTCCTTCATAACGCTGGCTCCTCTTCATCGATGAAGCTGATGTGCTCTGTGGAGGACCTCCCCTCCTCCGCCTGTCGTCCCCACTCCTGCATCTCCAGCTCTTGGGGGTGAGGGACAGGTCTATTGTCCCCGCGGCGCAGCTGACGTTTACACCAAGCTGGAGTCTGGATGTCTCCTCCCTGCCTCTTCCACGCACTGGCAAGGTCCAGAGACAAGGGCAGGGAGAGGGTGGAGGGGTGCAGGGGGACGGCCGGGGACACGAGGGGGATGGGGGGGGGAGGCCCCAACCGCTGGTCTCCAGGAGAGGACGTGAGTGATGGGGGAGCAGAGCAGTGGGAGGACAGGGGAGGGGCGGTGTCTTGGGAGGGAGGCGGGGGTAGCAGACCTCTGCTGGCACAGCTGGCAGGTCGGGACGGGTGAGGGCCTTGACAGGGGGAGAGGGACGGCGAGGACGAGAGAGACATGGAGAAGGAGAGAGAGGGCGAGGGTGTGTGAGAGGTCAGGGGAGGCTGGTCCTGCAGCGCCGGCACAAATATGCCGTTACTGGAGGAAGCGTGGCGGCTCCTGGGGGCCGGGGAGCCATCAGGGAAACCCTCCTCAGGTGAGAGAAGGTCGGAGTTCACAGGGCTCGTGGTTCCCGGGGACCTGGACAGAAGCTGCGGCGATGCTGACGGAGATGAACGAGGCCTTTTGGGAGCGTGAGGAGTCGGGAGAAGGCATCCTGGCAAATCCACACCCTCCATGTCTCCACTGTCCAACAGGGAGTGACTGTCCGGTCTCTGCAGGGAACAAGGTGTGGCGGGGGGCGGAGCCACAAGGGAGGCGCTCGTTGACAGCTGGCTGGCACTGCTAGGGGGCGGGGTTAAATTTGACACCATGGACAT